>CAKOAT010926264.1:126036-141214 GCA_932364175.1 Eruca vesicaria subsp. sativa
GGATTGTGGAGACGCAGAGAAGAATCTTGAGTAATTGACATGATGGCGTTTGGAGATAGTTTTAGTTGAGTCAACTCGGTAGCAAATCAACTGTGGAGAAGGAAGAATCTCCGAATTGGGTTGCCGATGTCAATCATCCTTTGGAAAAGTATGAGGATGATTATAGACTCATGACTATTCTGGCAAAAACATTGTAATAACAAAAAGTAAATGTTTAAAAGTAATCAAAAACTTTAAATAAAAGAAAATTAGGTTAAACAATGAGTATAGCAGCATAAAATGTGGAGATGCGGGGAATCGAGCTTCTACCATTTGAGCTACATCCCCACTGATCATGTTCTTGCATCAGAGCTACATCATTGACTTTATCTACCATTCAAGCAACATCATCGCCATTAACTTTGAGTTGAAAGCATTAAAATAATGCAAGTGAATGAGTATAACTTAGTACCAAAAATGTGGAGATGCGGGGGATCGAACCCCGTGCCTCTCGCATGCAAAGCGAGCGCTCTACCATTTGAGCTACATCCCCTTTTGCTTCTCAGGACCGTTTTTAGGTTTATATCCCTAAGTTGTGACATCAATGGTTTATATCCCTAAGTTGTTATTTTTTTAGGTTTCACATCATAACGGAACGAAAAGATCGTTAAGCTTTTTTTTTTTTTTTTTTTTAAGATCGTTAAGTTAGTTACAAATAATTGAAGGAAAAGCCAGGAATTGCGCAGACACATATACACCTCGGATCTAAAGGTTGAGATTCAGTCTTCTTCTTCCGCAATTCACGAACCATCTTCAAACCTCTCATTATATACCTCTTTCTTCCCTCTTTCCCGACACAACATAAACCAATAGATCTCTGTTTTCCAACACATCATCGTAACAAAAGATGTCGTCAGGATCCGACAAAGAAAGAGAGACATTCGTCTATACAGCTAAGCTCTCCGAACAAGCCGAGCGTTACGATGGTAGGTTTTAATCAAATACATTCTTTAATATATATATTATACGAGAAATCAAAACTACAATAGTTCTGGTTAATGTTATTTTTTTTGCAGAGATGGTTGAGACGATGAAGAAAGTGGCGAAAATTGACAGCGAGTTAACGGTGGAGGAGAGGAATCTGTTGTCTGTTGGTTACAAGAACGTGATCGGAGCAAGACGTGCCTCGTGGAGGATAATGTCTTCGATTGAGCAGAAGGAAGAGTCTAAAGGTAATGAGACAAACGTGAAACACATCAAGGGTTATCGTCAGAAGGTGGAAGATGAGCTTGCTGATATCTGTAAAGACATTCTTTCCATCATTGATCAGCATCTTATCCCTCATGCTACCTCTGGTGAAGCCACCGTTTTCTATTACAAGATGTAAGAAACAAATGAAAACATTCTTTTGTATTATTATCTGCAAATGAAACTTTAACTTTTTTTTTGTAGGAAAGGAGATTATTACCGTTACTTGGCTGAGTTTAAGACCGAGCAAGAGAGGAAAGAAGCTTCTGAACAGTCTCTCAAAGGCTATGAGGCTGCAACACAAGCTGCAAGCACTGATCTTCCTTCGACTCACCCGATTCGTCTTGGTCTTGCTCTTAACTTCTCTGTTTTCTACTATGAGATCATGAACTCTCCTGAAAGGTCTCACTCTTTTTTTTTTTTTAACAAACATCATTACCTTAAATGAAATATCATTAGGTGTCAATTAATGTGAATGTTGCAGAGCTTGTCATTTGGCGAAGCAGGCCTTTGATGAGGCGATTGCAGAGTTGGATACTCTAAGTGAGGAGTCATACAAGGACAGCACTTTGATCATGCAGCTCCTTAGAGACAATCTCACCCTCTGGACTTCCGATCTTCCTGAAGATGGAGGTCTGTCTGAAAATCACAAGCCTTGATTAATGACTCAACTAGCTGGTTTAATTTGAGTTGATTGAATGGATGTTTCTTGTTTTGTTTTAGGAGAAGACAACGTCAAGTCTGAGCAAGAACATTGCAAGATCATAGAAGCCTCTGATGTAATTAACCTGATTTGAGATTACTCTAAGTTGTTCTTGTTAGGTTGAAGCTAATGTTTGTTAACTTTTTTTTTTGTTTCAGAAATGATCAGAGGCTTTGGAAGTTGAATGAGTTCAGATTAAACTCAATAGCTTGGTTTCATCAGAGAGATGGGATCAGAGATAACTGAATTCATATTTATTGTTCTTTTTAATTTACCTTTTTTGTTATTTCTTTTGTTTGTCAATCTCATGATATCAAATATCTTTTATGTTATGCATTTATATTATGTTTTTGCTTTTTACAATATACATCACAATCAACTGTATTATTAGAAACTCCCAAACAACCAAACAAACACAACCATGGAACTAATCATCATGAAAAGATCAGTAATCCTCTGATGGTTCTATATTAGTATTACTGCATACTATACAGTAGAATAGGAGCTGGGGACAAACCTAACCAAACCATATACAAAAAGATGGGAGAGAACGAAGCAAAGACCATTACTCCTTCTTCTTCTGATGTCATTGTTCTTCCTTATCAAAGAAACTCTGCGGCAAGGTGAAGTCTTCTTCATGATTAAGAATGTCAATGTCCTCATCATCTGATTTCTGGTAAAAGATCAAACAATCAGTACAAGTCTAAAGCAAGTCATGAAGTGACAACAGAAGCCAACTGAGAAACATAATAGCCAATGTTTGTTGTCGTTACTAACTCACCAGCATCTCTATGTTGTAGAAACGATCCAACAGCTGCAGAACCTCATCTGCTGTGAACTGTCTGTCAAAACTATGAACAGAAAATAGTTTAGAGAAAGGTTCAGAAAAATCAAATATCAATTAGAAATCAGGAAATGTCATACAAACCTTCTGCCGAGGTATTCCATCAGACCGTAAAGAACAAAGTGACGATGTATGCCTGCACACCACATTAGAAAAAAATGATTCCTTTTTAGTAAAGGTTTATACTTTCTTGATTCTAACGGTAAAAACAAGCCAAGGATCAAGATTTTGCTAAAATGTGAAAAAAAACTTGCCACGGAGTTTAACGGGAGGATAGATTTCAAGAGCTTCTAATAACGTGAGCTCCAATTCAACCTGTGACTGCTCCTGAGAATCAAATCCAAGAAAGAACCATTTAAAAATCGACAGAACAAGAAGAGGAAGTGAGTAAGTGGCAGATGAAGAAAGAGAGAAACCTTGGAGAGAGAGGAAGCAGAGGAAGGTAGTAAAGCTTTACAGGGAGAGTGTACTGACATGCCGTCTTGCTCTTCTTCTTTCTCTTTACCTCTCCCAACTTCGTTATCTTCCCTTTCAGTCATCTTGTTTCCCTTTTCTTCGAATCACTTTAGGGTTTTCTCGTGTCTTTTTGATCTCAGGTGAACTGTTCTGAAAAAACTGTTTGTGATACGGAGATTTCTCGAGAAGCCACCTGGATCTATTAAATGGGCCGGAAAATTCTCTAAGGCCCGTAGAAATGCATTCCTTCTAATTCACTTCCGGTTTAACAGTCTCAACCATACCGGTACACAATTACATTCTCCACGGATTACAAGATGGAAAAGCATAAGCATGGTGGTTAGTGTTACTGTATCTATCTACTCTACTAAAAGTGAAGTACAAGATCATGCATGAGTATTTGTACACAAGAAACAAAGCTTTCTTTATAAAATGTAGTTTTCTTTTTATAAAGATACAGAAAACAAGGAGAACTCCAAAAAGTTTTTGAAATTTATTGGTAAACGCTGCGTGAAAGCATCTGCTAGAGACTAGCGATCCTAAACCCAACTCTTTTTGTATCCAACATAGAAAAACAACGAGTTATGTAATGGAAAAATCAGATTAGGGACTCGAAATAAATATAATGAAGTAATGAAACACGGGGAAAATGGTCCATTAGCTACAACAGTCGATGATCCTGAGCTTCATACCTCACAAGAGCTTCTGCAAAAAATGGAGAAGACCAAACACACTTGATGAGATGGCCACACTCTGATTCCTCTGTAGCTATAAACTGAGGGTTCGTTATTACAACCATTTAATTTTGGGACTACATTGCATTACGCGCGGCCCCTAGAGTAATCCATGTTGAAAAGCATGTTCCTGCGGTTCTCTGATCCCATCCTTATTTGAAACTTCTTGGCCAATGACTCCACTTGAGCATCCTTTTCATCGTCTAGTTCCCTGAGACATCTCCTTCTTAGCTTTTTCAATGTCTCCTTTGAAGGTTCAAACCCTGCATTGATCTGCGTTGATCCAAAAGCATGCATTAGTTTCTCGTCATAGCCATGTAATCAACACAGATCTTTATGTCAGTTTTCAATTCTGGTTTACCATGTCATCAATGACGGTCAGAGCTGACTTGGGATCCCGGTTAATGAGATGAGCATCAACCAGCAATGAATACGTTCTGGCATCAGGTTTAACACCTTCCCCAACCAGATGAGTGTACACTTTTGTAGCCTCCTGAGTCTGCAAAGCAACCAAGCTAGGCATGATTGTTCATCCAACGAAATCATATATATATATAAGAGAAAGAGGGAGTGATATGAGATGTAAACATCACCTTCTTGACCTTTCCAAATGCATATATCAAAGCATTGTACGAATCAATATTAGGAGTCAGCCCAAAAGAATCACTTATTGCAGCAAACGTCTGGTAAGCACGATCAAGATCCCATGTGTTTGCGCACCCAAGAATTATACAGTTTAGAGCAGCAACAGACTTATATGGAGTATCACCTTGACTCAATGTCTCCAGCTGAAAGTATACCTAGTGAATCACATGACATTACAAGGTCAGAAAACCTAAACATTAAGACCATGATTGTAAAAGATGTTTTGAGGTATACCTCATCCAAGGACTCAAAACCTTTCTTAGAGCAGGCCAAAACCAGAGGGTATAACGATGTAAAAGGTGAAAGCATTTCGTCCACAACTTCTTTTCCAGCATCCGCATATGCGTTTTCAAACTCATGTAGTGCGATGAAAGCTTTCTGCAGGTTCCCCAAGGAAGCATAAGCGTTTATCTTGGCAATGTAAGACGCAGGGTTGGCTGCCTTTTTCCCACGTAGGCACCGTTTCAGAATCATCCATGATCCATCTACTAGAGTTGGGTTGCATGTCCTAGCAGCAGTTGCAAGAGCTGACACTACCAATCCTTCATCAACAGAAAGAAACACCGAGGGTCTAGCCATTTCTCCTCTGTTGATCCATTTGTACATGAATTCAAACGCGTAGAATGCTAATTTGCTATTATCCGCTTGAGTTGCAACTTCTGCCATGTAAGTAGACAGTATCCAGCTAGGGCATAGGGACTTGTTCCTATCAAGAGCCTACAAAACAAGAACACGTATACAATCAATAAAAGGGACGGGAAAAGCTTCAAACATCATCAACCTAAGACATACAAAAACTTGTATGTACCTTACACCTCTCGATGATAGAGACTAATGTATCTGTCCTACCTTTGGCTACACAGCTACGTACACAATCACTAAAAACTGTGGTGGATAACATATAACCAGACTTTAGTGCGACATCCATAAGTTGCATGGCTCTATCATTCTCCCCATTCGAAAACAGCAGTCCAATAACCAAATCATATGATTCATCATCAGGAAGAGATTCATCCTTCTTTGATAACAGCATCCTGATGAAATCACATCGAGTCATGATACATAACAAAACACTCTACATTCACACTCACAGAGTGACAGCTCTCAAACATAACCCTCTCTATCTATCTATCATGTACTTTTTCAAAACTTTAGCACTAGTTGATATATATATGTGACAGAATAGCTGATAAATCTTACTCATTGACCAACACTAAGTCATGATACATAAAAAACGCTCTATATTCGCATTGACAACTTTCAAAGATAACCGACTTGACTTATCATGTAAATTAAAATCATTTTCAGTAGTTGATAAATATGTGACAAAATATCTGATAAATCTTACTCATTGACCACTAATCACACCAAGTCATGACACATAACAAAACACTCTACATTCCCATTTCCATAGACAGCTCTCAAACATAACCCTCCTGATTAATCATGTAAAAATCAAAATCTTTTGCACTAAACCTTACTCATTGACCAGTAATTTAGCAGCAGACCAAAACAGAAGAATCAGCACACAATCTAAGTTGGTCTAACCGGTTAAGCAGCTTCTCAGCAGCCTCAGACTCCTTCGCCCGATGCATACCCTTCAACACAATATTATAAGAAGCCGTATTAGGCGCCAAAGAGAAATCATCCATAACCGCAACCAAATCAAGCATGTCACCAGCCTTAGCACCCATCATCAAATTAGCCCTAAGGTAATGATTATAAAGATTCACATCAGGCTTGTTAGGCTTCCCACTCTTATCCAAACACCGAACCCAAAACTCAAAAAGCTGCTTCATATCCGACCAACGCTGCGACGTGGTGTAATCAGCAAACATGTTCAGCAGCGAGTTCATGTCGAGCGTCTCAGAGATAGCTCTGATCCGAGCAGCGGGAGGAGCGAATCCAACGGGGACTACTAGAGAGTGGGTGAGGGATGGAGAGTTTGGGATGGGGCTACGCCAATTCTCTTGGTAGAGAGGACTTCCTGTGGCGGGATTTGGAGGAAGGGAAGTGGAGATGTGATCAGTTGAATCGGTTGCGAGGTGAGGGTCTTGGGAGAGGAGGAAAGGTGTGGTGGAGATGGTTCTGATGGCTACTGCATTGGGTTTTAGGGTTTTGAGGAGAGATCGAGAAATGAGATGAGAGGTCATTGTTTTGATGTTTTGGGGTTTTTTGAGTTTCAGATGAACTCCGGTCGTGACAATCTTTCAGTTCCTGTTCTGTCTCTGTGATGAGACAGTGGCATTATAGAAATTATTCAGCGAAAATGATGAGATTTTCGGGAATTGTTGGATGGAATGGGTTAGATTCGTTAATATAAAGCCTGGCCCAGTACTGTATAGTTCACAACATGTATGCATGTATGTTTTTTTTTTTTTTTTGTCAAAGGTATGCATGTATGTTTTTGTATGGGTAAATCTTATATATTAAAACAAAAGTCATGACCTTGATTCATGTGTGATATTTTTTAAATGGACCATTACTAGAAACTTTTACATATATTTCATTAATTCTAATAATAAAATATTAGTAACTACTTTAATCATAATATCTTTTGATATCTTTTTTATTTTAAATATAAATATATATTCAGAATTAAAAAATATATGTTGAAAAAGATTTAACAAGATCTTAAATTTTAAAAAATTATGAAAACATTTCAGTAATTTCTAATTAGTAAAAAAAATATTTATACATTAATATATATAAATATATTTAGTTATCTTTTATAAAATAAAAATTATATCCTTTTATCTATCTTTTATAAAAATAATAATGTATCATATTAAAAAAATTAGTATAGTAAAATTGTATTAAATGGATAAATTAATCTATTTTATTTTCATAAATAGAAAATATTAAGGTTAAAATATAATACGCTGGCAAAACAGGTTAACATTAGTAACTATATATTACATGTATAAATTAACATATAAACTTTTATATATAATATATTATCTAAATAAACAGAAACATTTGCTAATTTAGTATTAACTAAATAGAAAATATTTTTCAAACATGATTTTTTATGCATATATTAGATTATTTAATAAATCAAATACAAATCCATGAAGATAAATATAAGAAACGATTGAAATAATTGTTATTAACATGTGAAGTATAAAACTATTGTGTTTGTAATTTTTTATAAACATTTAAATATATGACTACATTACTAATAATGTAAAATAAATATTTATATATATAAAATAAAAATAAAACCCGCGCGGTTGCGTGGGTCAAAATCTAATTAGTTTTAAAAGGCTGATTTTATAAATTAAAACTTCCAAAAGTTATGATGGTAGTTATTTAAGTTAAACATTATTGAAGCTTTGATAATACTTTTCACATCTCATATGCAATCATCAATCATGCTGTGATCGAATAACATAATATCATTTGAAAAAATAGTGTTTTTTTATATTGTTGTGATCGAATAACAAAATATCATCGAAGAAATTATTTTCTGATGATTGGATATGAGACATGGATTGATCAAGTATGGAAGTGTCTCACAATGATTCATTTAAATAGTTGTGTAGAAAAATGGAGTGTCCAATAAAATGATTATCTTTGTGATTATCATTACTTTCTCTTATGTGTCAATTGTATAGGTTTAGTAATTTCAAGTCCACATATATTATGGTTTATGTTAGCAAATTTCAGATCGATAGATACTATCATTCACACTATTCTCAACTATCTTTTTCTTTGTTATTATGTTCAATCATTGGGAAGATCAATAATGTACTAGAGAGTAGTGACTAGTTGTTTGAATTTTATAATAATTATTGCTCTAAATTATGTTAACGGAAATTTCATTTTAAATGAACATATTCCATTTTAGTGTATGAACATATTTCTATTAAATCATGTTTTCCAGCTAAAAAAAATCATGTTGGAAAAAATTGGATCTATCGTTCCAATTTGAATAACTTGGATGAATCTATTCCAATTAGTGCATGAAGATCTTAGTAATTTTCAGTTTGTGAAGACAAACTTTCTTTTATCATCTTTATTTCTCCTTGTTTTTTTCTTTTTTTTTTTTTTTTTTCAGTTTTTCAGTTTTTATCAACTTTCAAACTGAAGATCTTAGTAATTTTCAGTTTTTTATTTCTCTTTTTTTTTTCAAAAAAAAAAATTCTCCTTGTTTTTGATATGTTATAGTTTTTTGATATTACATATTTTTATCATGATTTATTTTAAAATTACTATCAGCGGTTGATCTTTGCAGGAAGACTACTTGAAGATGCCCTCACTGTAGCTGATTACAATATCAAAAAGCAATGCACAATTCATCTGGTGCTCAGTCTCCGTGGCGGTGCCATTGGTCCCAAAAACCCGAACCCTCTCATTGCACTTGAAAGTGGTGAAGATATTGTGATTTGGGACTACGAGAATACGCCAATCAAGGAAGAATGAGTTTTGAAGAAGCTTTTCGTTCTATTAAAGGGGCCCTAGAGATGCGGGGTGTCAGGGCCAAGATTTTATATCTTTGTGGCCAGTCCCTCTCGCTCTAGAGTGTTCTGTTATTGTCAACTTATTGTATAGTTTGAGTAATTTCAAGTCCACATATATTATGGTTTATGTTAGCAAATTTTAGATCGATATATACTATCATTCACATTATTCTCAGCTATCTTTTTATTTGTTATTATGTTCAACCATTGGGCAGATCAATAATGTACTAGAGTGTAGTGACTAGTTGTTTGAATTTTATAATAATTATTGTTCTAAATTATGTTTAACAGAACTTTCATTTTAAATGAACATATTCCATATTAATGTATGAACATATTTCTATTAAATCATGTTTTCCAGCTAAAAAAATCATGTTGGGAAAAATTTGATCTATCGTTCCAATTTGAATAACTTGGATGAATCTATTCCAATTAGTGCATGAAGATCTTAGTAATTTTCAATTTATGAAGAGAAACTTTCTTTTATCTAGTTTTTATCATCTTTATTTCTCTTTGTTTTTGATATGTTATAGTTTTTTGATATTACATATTTTTATCATGATTTATTTTAAAATTTACATAGTTATTTTGAAAACACAACTTGTTTATGACAGTTAATTAATGATTTTTGTTTCAATTTTCATTCACTTTTCATTTTATATATTTAAAATGAAAAACAAAAACAATTTATTTTTGATTATTACGAGTTAAAATTTGTATGAAAATATTGTATTGTGAAGAATACCATTAGTTTTATTTATCAATGAATAATAATACATGCAGTGGTTCATAAAACAAAATTTACTTTCATAATTTTGAATTCGATTATGCATTTGTTTAGCTATTGCGTAAGATAATATGCTAATAGTGGACCACAATCCTTGCTGCTCTAAATCTTTGATTCCCAATAAATCTAATCGGCAACGTGAGGCTTTATAAATCCAAGTCTGAAGACGGAAGTACATTTTCTAAAACTGACCCTTCATGAAGGAGGAAACATATAGATGTTTCAAGTCTGTCGACTATCTCATCCCAATGCCTTGGATTTTGTCCTCCAAAAAGAAAGTTTCCAACTTCATTTAGAAAATATGCGTTAACGCCTAGTACTCCCTTGAGTTTGAGAAGAGCACTCTACCGTCTCGTTAATGAGATAGTCTAGCACAGCACACATGCGTATCCTCCTGATTGAGAATAGCTTCCATAGTTTCTATATCCCGATGGTTAATGTAATCACTCTTCTTCAAAACAAAAAGAAAAAAATATAAATAAAGATTTTCCCTGCTGAAAGAAAAGATAATATGCTAATACCTATACAAAATATATGTAAAAAATCAGATAACAAACTTAAGTAACATTTAGATCATCTTCATTTTTTCTCTCTTTCAAAATTTCATAGTTTTTTCTTTATCAATACATCCACTAGTATCTGAATATTTTCAATGAATTTGTTTTTCTAGTTTTACCCATTTTATTTAACATTTAGTGTTTTGTGATTTTTATTTATTTATTTCTTTGATAGTAGGCTTATCTTCTTCATTTTATTATATAATTTTATCGAACTTTATTATGTTTTATGTATGTTAGAACCTCACAAACATTGCAAATTGTGTCAAGATGAAACATAAATTTAAAAGTATGATTCTCAAGATTTTCTGTATAGTGTATGTTTCTACCAAAAAATGATATATTTAAAACCGACGAGATTTTGAAGTATAAGCTGTAATAAGAAAGAGGTAACATTTTATGAATTTTGAAACAACAAGATCTTTGGAAGAGACCCACAAACATTAATGAGGGATAAAATAAAATTTAAAAGCATCAAAACTCAGCAATATACACATCCGACATAAGTCACAGAAGATACAAAAAGGTTTACAGAACAGAGGTGGCCTAAGTTTTGGCCCAAGTTACCTCAATTCCCAATAAATCTAATTGGTGGAGTGATGCTTTATAAACCCAAGTCTGAAGATGGAAGTACATTTTCTAAAACTGACCCATCATGAAGGAGGAAGGATATAGCTGTTTCAAGTCTGTCGACCATCCCATCCCAAGGCCTTGGATTTTGTCCTCCAAAACGAAAATTTCCAACTTCATTTAGAAAGTAATAAATCGAGAGTTGTGCGTTAACGCCTAGTACTCCCTTGAGTTTGAGAAGAGCACTCTACTATCTCGTAAATGAGATAGTCCAGCACACGTGCGTATCCTCTTGATTGAGAATAGTTTCCATAAATTTTATATCCCGATTAATGTAATCACTCTTTCTTCAAAACAACAAGAAAAAAATATTAATAAAGATTTTCCCTGCTGAATGAAAAGATAATATGCTAATACCTATACAAAATATATGTAAAAAAATCTGATAACAAACTTAAGTAACATTTAGATCATCTTCATTTTTTCTCTCTTTGAAATTTTCATAGTTTTTTCTTTATCAATACATCCACTAGTATCTGAATATTTTCAATGAATTTGTTTTTCTAGTTTTACCCATTTATTTAACATTTAGTGTTTTGTGATTTTTATTTATTTATTTCTTTGATAGTAGGTTTATCATCTTCATTTTATTATATAATTTTATTATGTTTTATGTATGTTAGAGCCTTTGCATAATTGTGTCAAGATGAAACATAAATTTAAAAGTATAATTCTCAAGATTTTATGTATAGTGTATGTTTCTACCAAAAAATGATATATTTATTTCTACTCAGTATATTTCCAATGGTTAAATTATTAAAATAATGATTTTCTTCTATTTATATATTTTAACTATTTATATTGAAGTTCATATTAATAGTTTATTTTACTAATATTATTTTATTTTCAGAAAAGATAATAACCAAATTCCCTTGCAAAAATTCAAACAAATCCAATCAACTGAATAGAATATATTGAAATTTAGTCGTGCAGTTATTTATGATACAAAAATATGAGCCCAAAAACTTAATCCGAAACTATGAATCTTACTTAAAACCTGATTGAGCCATCCCTTATTATTTTATGATTCCGATTAAGCTCATTGCTATTTCTGATCGTCTTCAAATCAATCATTAAATTATCGGATTAGTATATAGTAGTATGACCTTTTGACTGGTGACCTAATCATACGTGTTGTAGTGCGGATGCAAAGTTTATCCTGCACATGGCTCCCTCGCTACCTTAGCCCTTAAGTACTTTGCACTTGGTTTATGCGACTATATTATTTTCATTTTCCTGTTCTTTTCTCTGCTTTCTATCATTTTCATCGTGTTTAGTGCTTTAAAATCATACTGCGACTTAGCTTTACAAATATATTATTTAATTATTTTATAATCATATGTTTAATTACAATTACAAGGAAACCAAATTAACCATATATATGATTGTGCCACTTTTAGCTAGGGAAAAGTTAGCTAGATTTTAATCGTAGTAGATTCTCCTAACATAAACCAAATGTTATAAAAAGCAAACTAAAATGCATGTGATAGACGTAAAATGTGGAGGAAACTTAGTGAATAACAAGCTATCTTTCTTTCACGTAAAGTCACCACTACAACTTTTTGTGCGTCGACCAGTCACACAACAACTAAACGACAAGCCAGCTTTTCATCTTTTCTCTGTTGTTTCTCTGCTTTGCGTACTAAAAATCTAACATTTACAAGTCATTACACAAAAGGGATCTAAAAGGTTTTAACGTGTTGTACAGTGCTTATTAGTATCCAAAAAAAATTGTCGCAAAAAATAAACATATTCGATCATCTTATAAGAATACCTATCCCTCTATCTCTCTATACCACCAAGCACACTAACTCGTATCTGTAACACTGTTAGGTTTTAAAGAAGTGTCCATCTTACTTGTTCAACAAGCATTATAGAGATATCTTGATTAGAAGCAGCCATGGCAATTTTGCTTTCTTTGTTTCTTATCTTCTCCATGGTTACTTATTCAAGTAAGCTTCTAAGTTTCGTTGCAATGCTAAACTTTGGTTACATATTTTTCCACTTCACCAAACATATATTATGTTAATTAGATTCTATCTTTTGCATATTCTGATCCGAGATCCTTATTCTGATTTTTATATCTCTTTTCTTCTTTGTTATTGAACAGACGCTGCGGTTTGTGTGTGTAAGGACGCAGACGACCAAGCGCTGCAGAAGGTAATAGACTACGCGTGTGGATCAGGTGCTGACTGTTCGCAGATTGAGCAAAATGGTGCTTGCTTCCAACCCAACTCCGTCAAAAACCATTGTGACGTCGCCGTTAACAGCTTTTATCAGAAGAAAGCTTCTACTGGTGCAACGTGTGACTTTAACGGCGCCGCCGTCGTCTCCACTTCCCCTCCTTCAAGTATTCTCTCCGAAACCCATAAGTTTCTCTCATCAAACAATTACTTTTATGTTGACTTTGTTGTTTCTTTATTGTGTTCTTGCAGATGCTTCGAGTTGCTTATCTAGTTCGAGGTATGTTTCACTTTATCTCCTCTTTTGACCCTAGATAAGGTTCTTTTAGTACTCTGTTTAATTTTTGGTTGTTTGCTTGGTGTTGTCAGTAATGAGTTTATGATGATTATAGTGTGACAAACAACACTTGTGATTGAGCTAAACTGGATTTGTTAATCTTCAAATGCTACTAAGAATCAGTTGGAGACTACTGTTTACTCAATTTGTGAGTGGAGAGGTTGAGTATGTTACAGAGTTAGTTAAACATTAACCATAATATTCTAGAGGATTAGTCATACTTCTCTAGTGGATTCTTTTTAGTTGTAACCCTCTGATTCTAGTAGATTTCTTGGTTTATCAAGCTAAGGTTATCTCTCAATTAAAATATCAGTATGTTCATCTTCCTCTGTTTCCATGCTAGGCATCTATGTATATTTTAATTCTAATTTGAATGAGAGGTGTGATTATAGTTTTGAGCAATAAGGAGATTGATTCTTAAAATAATCACAACATAGTTGTTGACTAGTGGTCTAGTGCAGTGACAATTCTAGTAATGTGTAGATGTGCTACTGAATCTTTACAACTGGTTTACTTGGTCTCATAAAGTAACTCTTTTGCAGCTCCACTAGTACTCCGGCCACCGGAACTCCATCCACCGGAAATTCAACCACCGGAGCTCCATCAACCGGAAACACAACCACAGGGATGCCAACCAATCCCACCACTGCAATTCCCACTTCATCTGTATTCCCTCCATCTATTATGGGACCATCAGGGAGCACCGGTTTCGATCCAAGCGGTGGAGATGAGCTCTCTATCCGAACCGCGACCGTCATCTTACTAACCACTATCGCGGCTGTGGCCTTGCGAGTTTAGGTGTGAGATCATCTATCTCAGACTTAAGGGTTTTACTTGCTATGGACGGCATAGATTTTGCCAACGGTGTGTTTACGTAGGTGAAAAGCTAGAGCTGTCTCTTTTTTCTTCTCGCTTTTATTTTCTTTTTCTTTTGTTTGTTTTTAAAACTCTTTTTAGGGTTTGGAATTTACTTATTTAGTATTTTGTTATATATAAAGTTAAAAAATAAGAAACTGCTTTTCTTGCTTTCTTTCTATAATCCACAATATGAGATGCTACTTGGTTTGTGTTCTACCGTGTCCATTTCTTCATTTATCACATATCAAATTGGAGTTTTTAGTTGAGTTATTCTCCTAGAAAATTAGTTTTGTTGGTTGTTTTATTCCAATAGTTTGAGTAATAAAATGACATTCAGTTATAAAAAAAATTTACACTTACTTCTCAATTTATCTTCATAATTTTTTTTGTCAAATAAAAGGTGTGTTCAGGAAAATGCTTAAATAAATTGTTCTTTAAAAACTCAGTATATTCATTCTAATCTTTACAAATGGTACAGAAACTGTTTTAGAGAGAGGTGAGAAGTTTTTGCTCTCAGGCACGATTGTCAAAGTTGGGTTTTACCCAGCGTATCTTTGAAGACATTCTCTCTGCTTTTGGAAAAAGTCAGTCACCTTTTCACCTACTTTTCAAAAAGCTTTCCAATTTCGGTATTACCCTGTGGACAAGCGAGTTAGCAGCCTTCTATTACCCGGGTTCAACCCCCGACCCGGGTCGGAGGGTCCTCTCCTCGCCGCTGCTACCCACCGGAATGCTCCACCTAAGCCGGAAACAA
>CAKOAT010927375.1:4220-15610 GCA_932364175.1 Eruca vesicaria subsp. sativa
AAAAGCATGTAAAGAGTTACCTTGACACCGGTTTAAAGCTTGTTTCCAAGCTTTTCCACCGTCCAGAATCCAAATATGAGCAAAAGAAGCAACCTTTACGATCCACTTGTGGATAAAATCGAAATTATGAAGTTTGTGTTTATGAAAATGAGAGTTATGAGGATTGTTTAGATGAAAATAGAGAGGAAATGAGAGGAAAGGAAGTATTGTTTGTTTAGAAAGTGAAATAAGTGGTTGAAATTTCATAAACACAAGCTTAAAGAGCTCATCAATGGTGGTTTTGGGTGGTTGCAAATATTGATGACAATGGCATTATGGTAAATAAGGAGAAATGTTTAGGGTGTAATAGGTTTTTAATAATTTTCGAAAATAAAATTAGATTTAAAAATAATGGCAATTTGGTAAATAAGTGGAAACATGAGGAGAGTTTAGGTTTTTTAAGAGTGAATAGTAATGGACAAAAAAAAAAGAGGTTGGTTTTGTGTTTGACTTGAAATTTTAGGTTGGTTTTGCAAAAACCCCTTTAATATAACCATAATAAAACTACTTAAGCAAATCAGAATTCCTTATTTTTAAAATTATTTAAAATAAATTTCAGTTTACCATCCAATTAATCTAAAGCATAAATTATTTAGACTTTATAAAATATTTTAATTATTTTTAATATTGATGTGTTCATAAACTGCCAAAATTTTATTATTATTTATGTATGTAATTTAGAATCAGACACTTTAGGTTTTATTTTTTTTGTTTAAAGCACAAAAAAACTTAAAATACATAATATTACTAAGACATACTTATATTTCTAAGATAACAACCAACATAAATGTAAATAAAACAATTAATCAAAAATTAGAATAAAACAGATTATACTTGAATTCAGACAAATAGATAGAATCCAATATATATATATATATCCAAATGATAAAACTGACTAAATATAATATATCTAAAATTATATATAACTAAAATAATATAATATTATTAATATATATTGTACATACAAATTATAAATTAATATAAAATTTAAAGTAAATATCAATCAACTATTATAATATATTTATTTTATAATTATTTATGTCCGTGTATGAGCACGAGAAAATCACCTAGTTATAGAGATATCCATATTTAGGCTTAGTTTCTGTAGACTACTTAATAAACATGTTTAAGGGCCCATCAA
Source organism: Eruca vesicaria subsp. sativa (assembly GCA_932364175.1). Taxonomy (NCBI): domain Eukaryota; kingdom Viridiplantae; phylum Streptophyta; class Magnoliopsida; order Brassicales; family Brassicaceae; genus Eruca; species Eruca vesicaria. The sequence continues at coordinate 5,401 of CAKOAT010927375.1, forward strand.
ATGCCTCGTGTGGGTTGTTTAATACGCTATTAACGTTAATACAGTAAGGAATAGTGGATTACACGACTAAGTTGAGCCAGTGAGGAAATTAGTCGCTCCCCATAACACAAGAATGATGATATTTTCATATTAGGGTTAAACATTTATATAATGCTTTGGGGGAATATTACATTGACAGATTGACAGAACCCTAATAATAATACTACATGAAAGTTATGATGATTTAAACTGTATTTATTTTTTTGAAACTGAATAAACTATTCGTTAGGGAAAAAAAATAAAAAGAACAAAACCTTCCACGCTTTTTGTCTCTTAATCTTTCTTTATGTCCCCATATTTATAAATCGTTCATATGTTTTAAGATCTCTCAATGATAGATTTTTCGAGGCTTTGTTACATTTCTGATACGTTTGGGTCATTTCTCTAGGAAAAAAAAGACAATGGTCGATGTATGTAGTTTTGAGAGAAGTCATGATCATTCAAGAAGCCCCACACAGGCGGAGATGAAGAAGAGAAAAATCAAAGAAAAGCCAAAGACCGTACCATTCTACAAACTGTTTTCTTTCTCAGATTCTACCGATGTGTTGTTGATGATTGTTGGTTCGATCGGAGCTATTGGAAACGGTCTTGGTTTTCCATTGATGACATTATTGTTTGGTGATCTTATTGATACGGTTGGTCGAAACCTATTCACAAACGACATTGTTGAGTTAATCTCCAAGGTTAGATATAGATATATATGCACAAAGGAAACAATCTTTCAGGTTTTACTTGGTTATGTTTACATTATTTTGTTTGGTTTTCTTCGTTCTAGATTTGTTTGAAATTTGTCTACCTTGGAATCGGGACATTTGTAGCAGCCTTTCTTCGTAAGTATTCATTCATTTCAATTTTGTTGTCATTGTAGAATAAAATTTTCGTTTCAAAATAAGTATCGTTTATAATTTCAAGCAAAATTTATTAACTTTATCTACTATTTTATTTTTCTATTGATTAAAATGTGGTCAGGTGTATAAATAATTGTATTTTTTTCTAGAAAGTATATAAAATTAAATGATTCCTTAATTTGTGTGTAAAATCCCAAAATGACAATTAAATTGAAATGAAGGGAGTAATATACTCTCTGATTTAAATTTATGTCGTTGAATACCATGTAAACATTTTCAATGTAAAGTTTGACATAAATACAAGTAAAAACTAATAAAAGTAGGATCATTGATCATGCTATTATTTACTTATCTAAAATATAACAAAACACAACTACTATATACAATAAAAAACTACTATATACAAAAAATCCGTTTTATGTTTTCCCGTGTTCTAGAGGTGTCTTGTTGGGTGATTACGGGAGAAAGACAAGCTGCAAGGATAAGGAGTTTATATCTGAAGACAATTTTAAGACAAGACATTGCATTTTTCGATGTCGAAACAAACACAGGAGAAGTTGTTGGTCGTATGTCAGGTGATACTGTTCTTATACTAGATGCTATGGGTGAGAAGGTAAACAAACGAAAAATACCCCTAAAATAGATGTTATTGAAAAATAGATTGAAATATATGAAATGTGAAATTTTTTCTCAGGTTGGGAAGTTTATACAGTTGCTTGCAGCATTCTTGGGTGGATATGCTTTAGCGTTTTTGAAAGGATGGTTACTTACAATTGTTATGTTAACCTCAATTCCTCTTCTAGCAATGGCTGGTGCAGCTACGTCAATTATTTTCACTATAGCTTCTTCTCAACAACAAGCTGCTTATGCCAAAGCATCAACTATTGTCGAACAAACTTGCGGGTCTATTCGAACTGTAAAAATACTTCATTTCCCTCCTTTACATTATTACATGTCGACTTTTCATAAAATATATAGAAGTTAGAAACATAAACCATTTTATCGCACGATTCTTCCAGGTTGCTTCATTCACAGGAGAGAAGCAGGCGACAAGTAGCTACAAAGAGTTGATAAACTTGGCCTATAAATTAAGTGTCAAGCAAGGTTTATCTACGGGTTTAGGGTGGGGAGTAATGTTCTTTGTGTTCTTTTGTAGCTATGCTTTGGCTATATGGTTTGGTGGAGAGATGATACTCAGAAAAGGGTATACAGGTGGTGCAGTGATTAATGTAATGATCATTGTGGTCGCGAGTTCGATGTGAGTAAAACAAATCTTCCCTAGTCTCCAGACAGTTAAAACAACTAGAAATGTCCCACGTCCGAATTAAGTACCATCCCACAACAGAAGCGGGAAGAAATTTAAGTAATATATAACGAGACGAACTAATTCACTTATTAACCAATTGGTTTTGAGTTGGAAACAAATCTAACCGTTTTTTTTTGTTTCATTGGATAGGTCTTTAGGGCAAGCAGCTCCATGTCTAACCTCATTTGCAGCTGGTCAAGCTGCAGCTTATAAAATGTTTGAAACAATAAAAAGAAAGCCGGTGATTGATTGTTTTGACCTAAACGGGAATGTTTTAGAAGATATACAAGGCACAATAGAGCTGAGAGATGTGTGTTTTAGTTACCCTGCAAGGCCTAGAGAAGAGGTCTTTGGAGGGTTCTCTCTGATGATCCCAAGTGGCACAACCGCGGCTTTGGTAGGAGAAAGCGGGAGCGGTAAATCAACTGTGATCAGTTTAATAGAAAGATTCTATGATCCGAATTCTGGCCATGTGCTTATTGATGGTGTTGACTTGAAGGAGTTTCAGCTGAAATGGATTAGAGGAAAGATTGGACTGGTAAGTCAAGAACCGGTTCTGTTTTCTTCAAGTATAATGGAGAATATTGGGTACGGGAAAGAGGGAGCGACGGTCCAAGAGATTGAAGCAGCTGCGAAACTAGCAAACGCGGCTAAGTTTATCGATAAGTTGCCTCGGGGTTTAGAGACAATGGTAGGTGAACATGGAACTCAGCTCTCAGGAGGACAGAAACAGAGGATTGCAATCGCTAGGGCCATACTTAAAGATCCAAGGATTTTGCTGTTAGATGAAGCGACAAGCGCTCTTGATGCAGAATCCGAACGAGTGGTTCAAGAAGCTTTAGATAGACTGATGTTTAACCGTACTACTGTGATTGTCGCACATCGGTTAAGCACAGTGAGAAATGCTGATATGATTGCTGTTCTTCACCGTGGAAAGATAGTTGAAGAAGGTACATGATACGCACTCTTACATAAGGATATATATTAGTATACAATTCTCTAGCCTTTGTTTCACTTTTATTACATTTTACATTTAAGGTTCACATTCGGAGTTACTCAAGGATCATGAAGGGGCTTATTCACAACTTATACGGCTACAAGAGATCAACACAGAATCAAAACGATTCGAGATTTCAAATGGACAGCGAGATGGGTCTATTAGGAATGAATCATCAAAAGGAAACAGTAGTAGTAGAATGCATGATGATGAGGATGAATCTGTTTCCGTTCTTGGTTTACTTGCAGGCCAAGAGAAAACTGAAACGCCTAAAGATATGCCCCAGGATGTGTCGATTACTCGAATTGCTGCTCTTAACAAACCGGAGGCTCCGATACTCATACTTGGAACCTTAGTATGTGCACTTGACGGCACTATATTCCCCATCTTCGGACTCCTCCTTGCTAAAGTTATCATAGCTTTCTTCCAACCGCCGCATGAGCTGAGGAGCGATTCGAGATTCTGGTCGATAGTATTTGTGCTTCTCGGTGTACTCTCTTTGGTAGTGTATCCAACGCATATGACCTTGTTTGCTGTAGCTGGAGGGAGACTGATACGTAGGATAAGATCAATGTGTTTTGAGAAAGTTGTTCACATGGAGGTTGGGTGGTTTGATGAGCCTGAGAACTCGTGTGGTGCCATGGGAGCAAGGCTCTCTGCTGATGCAGCCTTGATTAGGACACTTGTGGGCGACTCTTTGGCTCTTACTGTCAAGAACGTTGCATCCGCAGTCACGGGAATAATCATAGCTTTTGTGATTAGCTGGGAGTTAGCTATTATTATCATAGTAATGATTCCTTTCACTGGAATCAATAATTACGTTCAGGTTAAGTTCATGAAAGGCTTCAATGTAGACGCAAAGGTTGGTCCTTTTTTCTTTAAATCGGATTAGGGTTTGTTACTTGCTATACAAGAAACTGAAATCAGTTGTTTGCAGACAAAGTATGAGGAGGCGAGTCAAGTAGCGAACGATGCCATTGGGAGTATAAGAACGGTTGCGTCTTTCTGTGCGGAGGAGAAAGTGATAGAGATGTATAAGAAAGGATGTGAAGATTCGATCAAATCGGGAATGAAGCAAGGACTAGTCTCAGGATTAGGGTTTGGTCTCTCCTTTTTCGTTCTTTACTCTGTCTACGCTGCTTGTTTCTACGCAGGTGCTAGATTGGTTAAAGAGGGAAGGACAACCTACAGCGGTGTTTTTCAGGTTTTGTCTTCGTTCTTTTTCTTTCGGAATCTATGTCCCCCCCCCCCGCCCCCTTAATTGGGCACCATTTGGATTTTATATACTGTATGTTTAGGTTAGGTTAATAATACTTTGGGATGGAGTACATTTTAAATTATATCTACGATTCATTTTAGAGCAGAAAACTTGGTTTATTTTGATTCGGTTCCCATAATTTTAGATGTCATAACAAAGTAAACATAAAGTTGAGTATCTGAGATACTTATTTAGTTTTTGAGTACAATTCCGATACTAACTCGGATCTTAGGTCAGTTTTTGGGTTATTCAGTTTTAAATTTTTTTGGGTTAGGTTAATAAGTAATAACACTTGGGTTCATCTATGTTTTACACAACTCTACATGATTAATTCGAGTTTTTTTTAACAGTTTGGATCGAACATGGACTCATGTTTTTTTTTTTTGAATTCAATTTGGATCTCGGTTATAGACATTTTATTGCATAGACCTACTTGAGGAGAAGAGGCTTAATATTTTTTTAATTGGATGGGTCTGCACCAGGTTCTCTTAGCATTGACGATGTCAACAATTGGAATTTCTGCTGCGAGTTCTTTCGCTCCTGATTCAAGCAAAGCTAAGAGTGCTGCTGCTTCAGTTTTCGGAATCATTGATAGGAAATCAAAGATAGACTCGAGAGATGAATCAGGGATGGTGTTGGAGAATGTAAAGGGAGATATCGAGTTTTGTCACATAAGCTTTGCTTACCAAACTAGACCTGATATTCAGATTTTTCGTGATCTTTGTTTCTCCATTCCTGCCGGAAAGGTAACATTTGTATACAAATTATAAAACTTAAGAAATATATATAGAAAATGGACTAATCTAATTGTAGTCAATTAGTTTTAAGTTAGAAATAAACTGATGCTTCTTTAAAATATTAAATTAGATCCTAATCCGCACTACTGTGTGAAATTTTTAATACTAAAATATTATACAATAAATTTATTAATATATTATCTAACTTTATAACAATGTGGAAATATATGTGGAAATTTAGTTAATTTAGACGTACACAATAGAGAAGCAAATGTTGATAAAAAAGTAGAGAAGAAAGTTTTTGGGATGTTGCTAAAAGCTTTTACATAACTTTTAATTTTTGTTTATAAATCAAAAATATATTAAATTTTTATTTTAATTAGATTTGATGATAGTTAAACTTTAATTAAACAATTTTCGAAAATATACTTTGAAAAGATCCTAAAAGATTTTACATAAAAATTAAAGATATGAAAATATATTATTAATAAGTTATGTAAAATCTAATAAAATTTTTAAAATATTGTACAAAATGAAATATCACACATGAAAGAAGTCATGACTTCTATTTTAATATATAAGATGTTGACTTTTATAATTCTTAATTGTGCTTATTTCAGACTGTCGCTTTGGTCGGAGAAAGTGGATCAGGTAAATCTACGGTGATATCGCTGTTACAGAGGTTTTACAATCCGGATTCAGGTCATATCACTTTAGACGGAGTTGAGCTCAAGAAGCTACAACTGAAATGGCTGAGACAACAAATGGGGCTTGTGGGGCAAGAGCCTGTACTGTTCAATGACACAATACGAGCCAACATTGGTTATGGAAAGGGAGGAGAAGAAGCAACCGAGGCTGAGATCGTGGCTGCCTCCGAGCTCTCTAATGCTCATAAATTCATCTCTAGTATACAACGAGTGAGTATAACAAGACCTTTTGATATTTATAGTAAGACATACTGAGATTATTACTTGTGTTGCAAGTAAAAACTCTTTGCTGTTTGATTTTAGGGTTACGATACAGTGGTCGGGGAGAGAGGGATACAGTTGTCAGGAGGACAGAAGCAGCGTGTTTCTATTGCACGTGCCATCGTGAAAGAACCAAAGATCTTGTTACTGGACGAAGCGACGAGCGCGTTGGACGCAGAATCAGAGCGTGTGGTTCAGGACGCACTTGACCGGGTTATGGTGAACCGGACCACCATCGTGGTGGCTCACAGGCTTTCGACGATCAAGAATGCTGACATCATCGCCGTTGTGAAGAACGGTGTGATTTCCGAGAAAGGGACGCACGAGACATTGATGAATATCGACGGTGGTGTTTACGCTTCCCTCGTTCAACTTCACATGAGTGCTTTCTAACTTATACAATCATACAAAACCGTATATTTTCATAATAAAAAAAAAACACGTATGTTTTTGCAAACAAGATGTTTTGTATGAAGAACTTTACATTATTTGTTTCGTTACTACGAGTTTACATGGAAGTTTTAGTAAATTTCTCATAAATTTTACAAAAGGACAATTTACGAACACTTTACGAGGAAAGGAAACGAAGAGTTTATGACGAAACCTAACGTGGACTTTACGACGAAGCTCTTCCTTATCTCTTATAATGACAATCTTTCCTCGTAACGTTACATATAATTTACGACGAATAGTCTATTACATGCGTTTAACAACGAAACGCGTTTCCTTGTTAATTTGTCGTAACTGTCCTATTACGACGAATTTACAAGTAAAACAGCCCTCATAAAAATATGTTTTCTTTTAGTGATAACAATATATAATAGATAAAAAATAACAAAAGAACAAAAAATAAAATAAAATTTATTTACAAATAAGCTACTAAAGTTATTATATCCAAAAAGACATAATCTCTTATAAGTTTGCTGTCCTTAAATGTTTTCAAGCATAAATTCAATACTAGAAAAATGAAAAAAAAAATATATATATATATATATATATATATACAATATATATATATATATATATCTATAAATCCAAACAAGAGCACAATAGAAAATAACGTGATAAAGAATATATAAGCATAATTAAAAATGATTATCTAAAATAACTTAAACATATCAAAAAATTTACACCACTAAAATAATATAAAATATTCATATGTCAAACAATTTTAAATGAACAATGATTATAAAAAAAGCAATCACAAAAATAATGATTCATACATAATATATGAAAAAGTATTCAAAATAAAATCAAATATTAGGTATGTTTAGTTTACTCATACATTCCTCTATTCATACTAACAATCTAATATTTTCTGAAAGTGGGGTGTTGCATTTTGTGTCTATGGAGGACCAGAAGAACGTTTGGCTATAGAGGTAGGCCTCTACATTTAACTAGATTTGATGTGTCATGTTAATGCCTTTGTGTTGATCATTTTGTTTATGTACAATACTTGAAACATAGAGAGTGTGAGTATGAGTTCATTACATCGGTTTCAAACAACATGGCTTGCTTTGCTAGGGCATGTGTCTTTGTTTTTTTCCCGACAGATCCATTTAAATTGAATCAATTCAAAACAAGATAATAGAATAAGAATATCAGACACAATTCCATAAATGTCTGGCGTCAGTTTTCTTGATGTAACAGCTTTGACAAGCTGTGCCGAATCTGTTTCACACCTGAGGCGTTGGATCCCCATTTCCTTGCATTTGAACACTGCTTCACGTAGAGCTAAGGCGTCAGCCACCAAAGGGGATGCTACAAAATGGCAATGTGCACAGTGCACCAAAGGAAGATCACTCTGTTTGGTTTATAATGATCCAGCCTAGTCCTGCAATTCTTGTCTCTTCCCTCCATGCTGCATCAGATTGTAGCATGAAGCAGTTTTCTACTGGTCTTTCCACTACCGGGCTACTCCGAGGCGCATGTATGATAGGATCCTGGGCATTTAACCATTCCCTGGCAGATGCCACAGCTCTTGAAATTATGTCTTCCGGTGAGGCGTTCTTTTTGTTGAACAGCAGGTTGTTTAGAGCAATCCATAGAGACCATAACAGCCATGGGGTGAACGCTTCAGATGATAGACCTATGGGGGGAGACAATTCAATCCCAGTAAGGTCGTCCAATTCACAGGAAAGTCTATCAATCCGCTACCATCAATGTTAGGGTTAAGAGGAGCTAGAGCCCATACCCTTTGAGCAAACTCACATTGAAAAAGTAGATGATGGATAGATTCAGTGATGCCGCACCTGTACACTTGGGATCGCCCGCGTACACTTGGGATGTTTGTACAATGTGGAAAAGTAGATGATGGATAGTTTTTAGAATTAAGCTAAACGATAATAGATGTAATGCAAGTAAACAACAGAAAAATTGGTTGTGCGTTCATATGGTAAAACCGCTAGACTCAAAGAAGTTTTCAGGTAAGTCAGAATTGAAGAACAAACGAATTGTTAAGGGTTTACTAAAAATAATTCTTGAACTCAAATCACAGTGTTCAAATTAACCAACTTTTGTTGTAGAGATTATCTATATCTAAATTATAGAATTACAAACTTATTTGGAAAATCAATAGTTTAAACAACCATTAAAATGAGTTTAATAAATTCACAAATTCCTAAACCAAGTCTTTGTAGATAGATATTTTGTTCATCTAAAATTAAGTCAGGAAACCAATAATACTTTAGCGTTTATCAGTTACCCCAAGTTTTGTATTCCAAACAATTGTACTCCTGCTATTAAGATCAATATAACATCGTTTAGCAAAAAAAGAAACATTACCTTTGATCTTCTTAATTTTTCTTTATTCTGGTTTCCGTATACCACAAAGAATCCAAGATAAGTTATCCTAACATTAAGTACGTTTTTATGTAATAATTTGATACCTCAAAGTATAGATATAACATCGACGTATTGTACAAGCACTTAACCATATTACAAGTTTCTGACATAAGTAGATAATGCTTATTTATTTTCCTTGTTCTGATGATTTTAATATTCACGTGGAAACTTAGTTGTCACCTTGGTGGATATAAAGTCATGGTTAAGTTATTAGAGCATCAGCATTAGTGAACTCCACTTATGATTCACCAACTGATTTTTTTTATTTTTTATTTTTTTATTTTTCGTTTGATTTTTTTAGAAAAAAAAAAAAGTTAAAGTGACCAATCGTAGGCCGCCACGTGGTGTGAAGCCCACGAAACCGTGATGATCCGAGTTCATGGCAATGAATCCCTGCGACTTGACTTCATAGCGTTTAGATTATTTTATATATATTTTTTTTTGGGTTGCGTGTGAACCTCCCCCATCATCCTTTGATGGGGGTGCTCTTAGAATTTGGTCAGTTTTCCATTAGAGTAATGTCGTGCTAGTTAAGTGTGTTTCTTTGGTCAACGCTTGACACTGTTAAGTCATGTGCACATGTCACTTTACGTGCTTCTTTTTCTTCATTACCATCTTGCAATTTATTTATATTGTCGATTAACTTCCAAGTACAAAGACATGTCGATCTTTAGTTTTGTATCTGTTTTAGTTATTTAATCAAGCGTGCAGCTTAGATTCTAGCAGTCTTCTCCCTTTAAGAAAAAATGGTAGCAATAGTCACCAAAGAGTTTCAATATTCTTTCATCTTAATCCTCTTATGTTTTTCTCCTCAAAAAACCAAAGTGCGGCGTTGATTTATCTCTAAAACCTCCTTCTCCTCCAACAATCGGTTATCTTCACCTTCTCCTCTCTTTCCTATCCCTTAAGTCCTCTTTTCCTTTTTTTTTTAAGTTATCTACCACACAGGTCTTTACAAACACTCTCTTCCAATTATGGACCTCTCCTCCTTCTTCCAATTCTGAACTTGTAAAGAACAAACCAAGTTGATAGTGCTTAGCACTAGTCCAAGACTGTAGTACCCGAGAGACCCGAAAAAAACAAGAGAACTTCTAAGTATGAAGAATAAGATGGAAGAACTCTCAAAAGGATTTAGGGAACTTTGAGTAGACACTCTTTCTTTCTTTTAAGAAAACTTTTTTTATTACTTTACTTGTTCAACTTCTTGTGGTGT
>CAKOAT010927375.1:15710-27893 GCA_932364175.1 Eruca vesicaria subsp. sativa
TGTCTCCACATAAGAACACAAAGCCCGAAGTTGATTTTCGTTCATCTAAATCTCCACCGAAGTCAGCATCTGTGAAACCATGAAGAGAAACCTTGGCATTATACTTGTACATCAGTCCCATGCCAAGAGTTGTTTTCACATACTTCAATATCTTCTTTGCTGCTTCTAGGTGTGGCTTCCTTGGTTCCTGCATAAACCGGCTTACAAGACCAACCGCAAAGGAAATATCTGGTCTTGTAATGGTTAAGTATAGAAGACTTCCAACAAGAGACCGATAAGGTCGAGGATTGGCTAACAAGGATCCTTCATCGCGTTTGAGTCTTATGTTAGTATCCAGTGGAGTAGAGCGTACCTTTCCTTCATGTACTCCAAACTTGTCAACAATTCTTCTTGCATAACTTTGTTGACCGATGAATATTCAACTTCTAGACCAAGAAAGTGATTCAGCTCGCCTAACTTCTTCATCTCAAACCTCACCGACATATCCTCCTATAGACGAGCAATTTCATCCTCGTCATTTCCAGTAATAATCATATCATCCACGTAGAGGAGAACTAATACGTGAACTCTTCCACCTCTCTTGAAGAATAGGCTTGTATCAGCACTTGATGTCATAAACCCGCAAAACTGAAGAAATTGAGCAAGCTTTCCATACCAAGCTCGTGGAGCTTGTTTTAATCCGTACAAGACCTTCTTTAGCTTGCAAACATGGTTAGGATGATCTTGTGATTCAAAACCAGGTGGTTGCTCCATAAATATTTCCTTATCAAGCTCACCATAGAGAAAAGCATTCTTCACATCTAACTGCCATAATTTCCATCCAAAGATTGCAGCTAAAGATAAGAGTGAACGTACCGTAGTCATCTTTGCTACTGGACTAAAGGTCTCATCATAATCTTCTCCGTACTTCTGAGAGAATCCCCGAGCAACCAACCTTGCTTTGTATCTATCAATGCTCCCATCCGCCTTGCGCTTTAGCCGATAAACCCATTTACAAGAAACTGGTTGAGCATCTTTGGGTTTTGGAACCAGACTCCAAGTTTCATTTTTTATGAGAGCATCAATCTCCTCATTCATTGCGGTCATCCATTCCTTAACTCCTTTTACTTCTTCATAAGATGATGGTTCATCTTCATCTAGAGGAGCTGCAAAGTAACAAGAGTAAGTGGTGACGAACCTTTCATCTCTGAACCGAGCGGGTTTGACAATGTTCCTTTTTGTTCGTTGATTAGCGATAGAACCATGATTCTGCTCCTCTTCTTCATCTTGGTCAGCGCTCCCCCTTTCACCTTGAGTCTCCTTTTCAAGGTTTTCATTCTCAGTTGGAACTTGAATAATGTGATCATCAATCTTGGAAGAACCTGAATCAGCTTGCTCAGCTAAGACTTGAGGTGGTCCGTAGTACGATGAAACTTCGTCAAAGACAACATCACGAGACACTGTATATTTATGAGTCTCTGGATCCATACACCTCCACCCTTTCCGTTGTTCATTGTAACCGACAAAGATACACTTCTTTGCCTTTGCTTCCAACTTTGTTCTTTGAGAGTCGAACACATGGACGTAGCAGACTGATCCAAATATCCTGAGATGTTTCACCGTTGGCTTCTTCCCATGTATCATCTCGTAAGGCGACTTCATGTTGTTTGGACTAAGTGGCATCTGGTTGATGACGTAGACTCCACATCTCATGCCTTCTGCCCATAAGGCCTTAGGCAAATTCTTATCATGTAGCCAGCTTCTGCACGTCTCGGTTAAATGTCTAATTTTTCTCTCTGCTACTCCATTTTGTTGAGGTGTACACGGACATGTATATTCTCTCTTAATCCATTCTTTTGGAAAAAAGAGAGAAACTCCTTTGACATGAATTCTCCTCCATTATCTGTCCTTAGAGTCTTCAGCTTCTGACCAAACTCTCCTTCCACGGTAACCTTGAATTCTTGGAATCGTTGAAATACTTCTGACTTTTCCTTCACAAAATATACCCAAGTATACCGTGAGAAATCATCTACGAGCAGAAACATGTAGCGAAACCCGGAATAGGAGGATGTTCTTGTTGGACCCATCAAATCACTATGGACCTTCTCCAATGGACTGCTGCATCTTGAGGATGAATTATCAAATGGAAGTCTATATGACTTTTCATATTGACAACCTTCACATATTTTTCCTCCATCTTGAATCTTCAACTTTGGAAGTCCACGAACCAAGTCTTTATTCACCATAACCTTAAGCTTGGTCATATTTATGTGGCCAAGTCTTGCATGCCAGATGGAAGCACTGTCATTTGTACTCATCTTCTCCACATAAGCGTGTGATGCTGATAAAACGTATAAATCTTTGACGCGTGCTCCAGTGTGAACAACATCCGCCTTTAATTCTTTAATATTCCTTAAGAACTTAACATCTCTTGGGCCAAATAGAACATAGTTACCTGAGTCAACCGCATTCACCACCGAAAGAAGATTCTTCTTTACTCCAGGGACATGGTACACATTCTTGAGGGTGATCGGTTCTTCATCATCTCCTTTAATGACAACAGTCCCTTCCTTCTCAACTCGATGGATTGAATTATTGGCAGTAATAATAGCTTCTTTCCCGTCATGACGTTGAAGACTAGAAAATAACTTCTCATCTCCGGTAATATGATGGCTACAACCTGAGTCTACGATCCAGTCATTTCTCAAGTTCTTAGTTGTGGGTGTACCTGGATTTGTAGACTCCACCGTGAAACATTTTCCCCATTCTTCGTCTTCAGTATGAGTTTTTGACTCCACCATATTTATCTCCTTCAACTTGACTCGACAATCCCTTTTGAAATGTCCAAGCTTTCCACACCGGTAGCATTTGAACTTTTTCTTATCCATGAAAGATCTTTCACTTCCATCATTGTGTCTTGAACCTCCATCTTTATTTTTCGCCTTGAAGCTTTGTTGTCTCCGAGCTACAAAGGCGTTTCCCGAATCATCAGTGATTTTGACTCCTGACATTTGCATGGATAATGATTCTTGCGAAGCTAGCAAATTCTCAAACTCTTCCAAGGAAGGTTGTGTAGCCCATCCTTGAACCGAAGTCACAAATGGTGTATACTCAGGCCGTAGACCTCGAATAATAGACCGCTTCAACCGTGCTTCAGAAATTGATTCCTCCGGATTTAGAGTATTAATCTCAGAGCATAGGTTCTTTACCTTAATGAAAAACTCCGAGATTGAAGACTCCCCCTGCTTTGCATTCACAAGCTCATTCTCCAATAATTGTAGCTTAGCCTCATTCTTCTTGTTAAACAGTTGATCTAAAGCTTGCCAAATGGAACTAGCGGAAGTACACCTTGAGACATGCTCAAATATGCTTGAAGATATGGACCTCTTCAAAGCAAACTCCGCCTTGGCATTCTTTCGTGTCCACTCCTTTGTCACTTCTGGGGTTGCAGCATTTCCCCTTGGTGGTGATGTGCTATTACCACCGACGACATCCCATAAGTCCTCACTCACCAAGTATGACTTCCATAACTGGTAGTTAGATTGGTTTAAGATTTCCATTCCCAATCCAACAACACGACCCGTTGATTCCATACTTAGAACAAACCCGAGCTCTCTTTAAAATTTGATCTTGATGAGCACAATATTAGCTTGGCTCTGATACCATGTAAAGAACAAGCCAAGTTGATAGTACTTAGCACTAGCCCAAGACCGTAGTACCCGAGAGACCCGAAAGAAACAAGTGAACTTCTAAGTATGAAGAATAATATGGAAGAACTCTCAAAAGGATTTAGGGAACTTTGAGTAGACACTCTTTCTTTCTTTTAAGAAAACTTTTTTATTACTTTACTTGTTCAACTTCTTGTGGTGTTTACAAATGAGAGGGTGAAGAGGTATTTATAGCCTCCTAAACTACCTTACAAATATCTAGATTATTCTACTATAACCTCCTTACTTCATAGATTTTTATTTTTATTCTCTAGATTTTTCTACTACAATATCTAGTTATTATTCTACTTGAGGAGGTGATGATTTTTCTAGAAAGATTCTAGAATTTTCTTAACTTTGGGTTTAGTCCAATAAGATTATTGGAACCCATAATTAAGCAAAGCCCAAAATCAAGTTTAACTTCAATAGAACTTTCCCATTCTCTTCGTCTCTTCAGCATCTGTAGCCCACGAAATCTTCACAACCCACGATGTGAACGTTTCATCTCGTTACCTCCCTACAAACAAGCAAGCCGTCTTCTTTGGTACATCTGGATTTGTTAACGCACATTATGGAGAATACTGGAAGTTCTTGAAGAAAATCATTGTCACAAAGGTTTTCGGACCCCATGCACAAGAGCAGTCATGAAGCATGCGCGCCAAGGAGATAGAATGCTTGTATGGGAACTTGCTCGATAAGGCAATGAAGAAGGAGAGCGTTGAGATTCATAAGGAAGAAATAGAACTCATAGGTAACATTGTTTGCGGGATAAATATGGGAAGGAGTTTTACAGAGAAGAATGGTGAGATAGAGAGTGTCCATGATTTGCTTACCAAGTCAAATGGTTGGAAGAAGATGACCGTCTCGTCTCGGCAATGTTTTTCTTCGGACATCTCAAAAAGCTAGGCATATCACGAATGAAGAATGTAATGGGTGTTTTCATCAAATTCGACCAGCTGCTAGAGAGGTTTCTTGACGAACACAAAAAGAAACCAAGCAAGGATCAATCTACGGATATGATGGACGTGTTGTTGGCAGTTTCTGAAGACAAAAACGTAGATTACGAGTTCACTAGAAACCACATCAAGGAATTTTTGGTGGTACGTAAAATTAAATGTTCCCTCACTTTGTTTCTTTGGTCAAAATTGCGATTTTTTTTTCTGAACAATGAAATGGAAATGTGTGCAGGAGCTTTTTGTTGGAGGTATTGACACCACGGTGAACACGATACAATGGACAATGGCCGAGATCACTAACAATTCCTTTATTATTGAGAGATTGAGAGAAGAAATTGATTCTGTAGTTGGGCAATCAAGGTTGATTCAAGAAACGGAACTACCAAACCTCCCTTACTTGCAAGCTGTTGTCAAGGAAGCACTAAGATTGCACCCGCCAGTCCCTCTAATACCAAGAGAATTTCAACAAGGATGTAAGATTGGAGGGTTCATGGTACCATAAAAGACAGCTTATAGTTAACGTCTATACTCTGATGAGAGATCCAAATTTCTGGGAAGACCCTATTGAGTTCAAGCCAGAGAGGTTTCTAACCTCTTCAAATTCACGGCAAGAAGAGGACATAAAAGAGCAAACATTGATGTACCTTCCTTTTGGCGGCGAAAGGAGAGGATGTCATGCATCAAAACTAAGATATACAGCAGTAGGAACTGCAATAGGAATGATGGTGCTGCAGTGCTTTGACTGGAGAATAAAAGGAGAGACGGTCAACATGGATGAGTGCTTCAAAGGATTTAGCCACTCCATGGCTCATCCTCTTACGTTAGAGCACCCCCAATGGGGGTTCTAGCTCTTGAGGTTCTAAAAATACATAGATGTGTATGTATATATTTATATGTGTATGTAATTGCGGGGTTCTAAGCTTTACGGGAAACCCAACCAAAAAGTTCTCTGCACAGAATTTTTTAGTTGGGTTTCCCATAAATCTTAGAACCCAACAATTACATACACATGTATAATATCTACATATACATATATGTACTTTTAGAACCAAAGAGCTAGAACCTCCTATTGGGGGTGCTCTTAACTCCTATTCATCGGTTCTCCATCCTTAACTTGGAAACGTCATTGAATCTTCTTGCATAATAAGAAAAACCAAGAATGAGAGCTAATTCTCTAGTAATACTCCCATGTTTCCTTTGAATTGATGTTTTAAGATTTAATTTTGTTTCTATTTAAACAAGATATAATATGAAGTACTTCCCTAAAATGATATAAAGATTCAAGCTTTTAGAATGAGAGATAAGTTCTTGAGAGAAAACGAGATACCATAGGGGTTTTGGAGGCTAAAACTATATATAGGAGGTCCAAACTCGTCCTGGTTCAGTTGAACTAAATCGGGTCAAACTGGAATAAACTGGTCAACCAATTGAAATCACTGTCCACGATTTGACTGTCCATGATTCAGCTATACACGATTTGGCTGTCCATGATTCAGGAGTAAAACCATCACTTTTGTCTCCAAAACACCTCTCATGGCTTCCAAAGATACCATACTGAATCTTCAACACCTGATAAGGACATATGCAATGAAATGCATCCTAATTCCTAAACATGCCTAGATGCTAGCCTAGATGATCAAAAAAATACAAGGATGGATGATTAAAAACATGTAAATATGCAAGAGTTTGATCTAATTTAATATAATTTATTTTAAAATAATAGACATGCTGAGTTTGATCAAACCCTATAATTTTAAAAGTAATAACAGTAATCAAACAATTAAAAATACAATTACATTAACTAACTAAATAAAAATAATAATTTTATTTTTTTAATATAAAAAGATTTTGTAACATAATAATGTAACAAGACTAAAACATTAATTCATATTATATATTTTTATCAACAGAGAAATAATCTGCACTTTTAAGCGCATGTCAAGATCTAGTTTTGTCTTTAAAAGCAATACATTTTCATGGAAATAATGCAATTTATTTTCCAAATAATTAATATATATATGTATATATAAGAATTATGCTTAGTTAAAAAGTTATAAGCACTAAAGATTTTTTCGGACTACGCCCGGGTTTTTGACTATTAACTTATTTTCAAAAATTATATACTTTATGCTAACTTTTATTGATATATCTATTTATTTATTTTCTGAATCGTATAAATTGTGTTAAAATATATTGATATGATTTTTTTTTGTCATCACTGGTATCGCTTATAAAATATAAATTGCACCTTTTAAATATTATACGGATTGTGCGGTACAAAGAAAACTGTAGTATAGTATTGTAATTATTTTTAGTATTATGTTTAAATATCTCATAATTTTTAATTTTGATTTGTATTTGAAAAATGCTCACAATAAATGTACGATTTTGTTTTGTATATGCATGAATCTTATTATATCTTTCAAATGTATATTTGATAGTATTATTTTTATATTTTAAATTTACTATCACAATAATCTTTAATCAACTTTAGTTTATATTAAGTTGTTTAAGTTTAGATAATAGACAACAAAAATAACCATCATGAATTTTAATTCTCTTGAGTGGTTTAATCAATAAGATATTTCGCGACTCTTTCATATTTTGCTTGATTAGCTAATGCGTTTTTCTTACTTTTGTCCAGGTATTGATGCTCTTATCAAAAACAGATGAAGAAACTATACTTAACATGAGATTTATCTGTAATATATGTTAAAAATATTTGAAAACATAAATCATTTTCAGTTAAAAGCAATGTTTGAGGTTTGATTCTATGAATCTCTCACTACCCACCTCCGTTCTTGGTCATTTCAACTTTTCAGGTTTATCTTCAGTACACAAGTTCTCATAATCAGAATGATTCGTGCATAAATCACAGGTTTGATTCTATGAATCTCTCACTAATCTTGTTGTGTCACAGACCACAAGATTCTCAGAATCAGAATGATTCGTGCATAGCCAATTCACCTGTTTAAAACAAATAGATTAGCTAGTTAAGATGCAAGAATAAGAAATGGCAAAAAAAAACAGCTAAAGAACAATGAGAGCTTTTTAATTACCTTCTTGTTCAGGTCAATATTCAAATGGAGAAAATCTCTGTTATTTTTGCTGTCTGAATCAAGACATCTAACACAATCTCAGATTTTAACTGTCTTATCATTACCACCTGAGATCAAGAATCTACCTTTTTCCTGATCCTGAGAAAACGCTACACAAGAAACAGCAGCTTTGTGTCCACCAACTGAGTAATCTAAACGAACCCTTTTGAACACACTGTTGCTGCTACTGCTGCTGCTTCCTTTCGATTTTCCTTTTCGTGAAAGTTCTGATTCGACATTGATCAAATCTACAATCCCGTCACCTCTAGCAACATCGCATATCTTGTCTAACTTATCAACCATGTCTATTTCCGGATCTGCTATCGAGTGAACAAACACATGGTTTAAACTTTGTTCTGAGCTACTACGCTGTGTATCAGTGATAGGCTTGACAGAGTCTACGTGAGGAAGAAGTTAGAGAAGGAAGCCGTTGGTGTCTGACGTGGCAGAAGTAATTCAAAGTGAGGAAGTAGATACTTGTTTTGAATTAGAGTCTTTATAATTCTTTGTATTCGAAATTGTATAAAAGCCAGTGTGTTGGCTAGTGTGGAGGTTAGCTTGTAGATATGAGTAGAGTCTCTCGACTTGAGGAGTGTACCGTCTGGGTGAGGCCAGCGGTTACTCATATTCAGATCTATAGGCGAGTCCGTTATAGATTGTAATTGGATTGAGGAATTATACTGGTGATTGAGTTTATAATACGAGTTTTGAAAAGTTCGTATAGTTAAACTCTATCAATTGGTGCGGTGAGCTCGGCCATTCTCACGATGACGATCAACGAGGAAGCAGCAGAATCTACACCGTCCATCGCACGGTGGCGGAGTTACTAGATAAGGTGGAAGCGATTAGCGGGGGTTGGAGATGTTTAACATAAGCGAACGAAGAGACGAATCAGCGAATCGGCTCGGTTGAGAAGGAGCTATCAGCGATGATTCGAATCTTGAACAGATTGGTATCGCACGTTGTCGGAGACAAAGGGAAGGCGGTAGCATCATCACCACCGTCTAACGGTCATGTACATTCCGAATCTATGGGAAATGGTGTTGGAACAGAAGAGCTAGGTTATCGGCGAATTCAACATTCTTTTGCTAGTAGAGAAAGTTTATTGAAGAAGATTGAATTGCCTGTGTTTGATGGATCAATGCCATACGGTTGGATTGCTAGAGTTGAAAGATATTTCAGGTCTGCTCGTTGTGATGAACATTAAAAACTGTAATTGGTTGCTTTAAGTTTGACTGCAGTTGTTGGGAACTGGTATACATGGGAGAATGAAGAAGAACCTTTTAGCAGTTTGTTACAATTTAAGCAGAGGATGCTGGACCGTTTTGCGGAATCAAAGGATGATGAACCACGAAACAGATTATCAGCTTTGAAACAGACAGATTCAGTGCAGGCTTATGTCAAAGAGTTTGAGGAGTTGATAAATGTAGTTAAAGGGATGGATGAAGCAAACTTGATCAGTCGGTTTTACACAGGTCTCAAACCAGAGATGAAGGAAGTGATTAGGATGAAAGAGCCAAAGGGTTTGCGGAATCATATTGCGGCCGTAGTAAAGATGGAATCAAGCATCTTTTGTCAGTTGCTAGCTGATAAATCAAAGACGGAGAGTCGTCATATACGAGGTAATAATTCAGGAGTGAAACCTACTCAAAATCGAGTGTCACAGCAAGTAGATAAAACCAAGCTTCTTGTAGCTGGAAATCCAAGTACGTCTGCTGGAGACAGTACAAGAGTACACCTTACACCACAAGAACTGGCAGAATGCAAGCGTCTGAATTTGTGTTTCAAGTGCAAAGAGAAGTAATTCAAAGGCCATTTATGCGGGAAGCCAGAAATCCGAATTTTCACGGTGGTTGATGGATTAGAAATGGAGATTTTGGGTGAACAAGGAGAAGATATGACTCAGGAAAATGAAGTAGCAGAATCACGAATGATGCAACTATCGCTGTACTCATTCTTGGGAATGAAATCACTTACAACAATGAAAGTCAGAGGGCGTATAGGCAACACATCGTTGATAATCTTGATTGATAGTGGAGCTACACATAACTTCATATCTCCTCTCCTGGTGAAAAAAGCTCACCTCCAGACAACTAATAATCCTCATCTCCAGGTCCTTTTGGGCACAGGAATTGTGGTTCATGGTTCAGGCGTTTGCAAAGAGGTACACGTACATGTGCAAGGACTCGACTTTCTCTTGGATTGCATTTCCTTGGATCTAAGTGGAGTCGATTTAGTTCTTGGAGTTCAATGGCTTAGAACTTTGGGCAAATTTGAAATTGCTTGGGAACTACAAGAATGGAGTTTCGTGTGGGGCAAGGAGAGAGTCACACTACGAGGAGAAAGTGACCTTCACCTTCCCACCAATGCCTTTCAATCACTCTTGCCAGTAGAGGAAGATTCAGGGCAGAGGGTTGAACATTGGTTATACACTCACTACGCTTGTGCGGCCTCTTGTGAGATAACTCCCGTTGAAATTTCTTGTATGTTAGACAAGTTCTCAATGGTGTTTTGTATGCCAGGCGGTCTTCCTCCGATTCGTGGTATTGAACACCAAATATTATTAAAACCAGGCACGCTTCCGGTGAGTGTTCACCCTTATCGTTATCCACAAGCTCACCAGGAAGCGATGACCACATTGGTTCAAGACATGTTACAGAAAGGGATCATTCAAGCTAGCCGCAGCCCTTACTCTAGTCCTGTGTTACTGGTCAAGAAAAAGGACAAGACGTGGCGTTTCTGTGTGAATTACAGAGCTCTAAATCAAGTCACAGTGGCGGATAAGTTCCCAATTCCTATGATTGATCAGCTATTGAATCAACTACACAGAGCGGTCATATTTTCCAAGCTCGATCTCACCTCAGGGTACCATCAGATTAGAATGCAACAAGAAGACATAGAGAAAACAGCATTCAGACCACATGATGGTCACTATGAATTTTTAGTGATGCCGTTCGGACTGACAAATGCTCCGGCCATTAACCGAGTTGCTCAAGAAGGATCAATTTGTGTGGCCAGGACACAAACAACAGACATTTGACATACTTAAGGAGGTGATGTTGAATGCACCGGTCCTAGCTCTCCCCGATTTTACTCAGCAGTTTGTGGTGGAGACAGATGCGTCCGGGTTTGGGATATGAGCCGTTTTGATGCAGAATAAGAGACCTATAGCCTACTTCAGTCATGGTTTGACAGCAAGGGAACAGTTAAAGCCGATTTATGAAAGGGAACTCATGACAATGGTGTTGGCTATACGCAAATGGAAACATTATTTACTAGGGCGCAGGTTCGTTGTGCATACAGACCAAAGAAGTTTGAAATACTTGCTTGGACAGCAAGAGGTCAGTATGGAGTATCATAAATGGTTAGTGAAGTTGCTGGGGTATGATTTTGACATTGTGTTTAAGCCAGGAATTCAGAATGCAACGGCTGATGGTTTATCTAGATTCGATCACTCTGGTGAACTCACTTCTTGTACCACGTTATTTGCTATCTCAGCTCCCACAGCGTTGCAAATGACAGAGCTCTATCAGGAAATTGATGCTGATCCAAAAATTCAAGCGTCAATTAAACAGATTAAGGAGGGAAGCACAGTTAAAGTGGGGTTTACAGTATGCGAGGACATACTTTGGTATAAAGGCAAACTGGTCATTCCTTCTTCTTCACGCTTTATTCCATTAATTCTTGCAGAATGTCAAGATGGTTTAGCTGGTGGTCATTCAGGGGGTTAAAAGGATACAGCTTTGGTTTCATTGGGAGGGGCTGTTTCGCTCAGTGCAGCAGTACGTGTCAGCCTGTCAGACTTGTCAGACGCACAAGTACTCAACACTATCACCTGCATGGCTTCTCCAACCACTACCGATTCCTAATTTGGTGTGGGAAGACATCTCTATGGATTTTATTGAGCGTTTTCCTATGTCGAATGGAAACAATGTCATCTTCGTCATTGTTGATCGTTTGAGTAAGTATGGTCATTTCCTGACATTAAAGCATCCTTTCCAAGCTTCTGATGTTGCTAAGCGTTTTATCTGAGAGATAGTAAGGCTTCACGAGTTTCCAAAGTCAATAGTTTCAGACCGTGACAAGGTGTTTCTTAGTCATTTTTGGAAGGAGTTGTTCAGGCTAGCAGACACGAAGCTCAAGTTTAGCACGTTATTCCATCCATAGACAGATGGTCAAACAGAGGTGTTGAACCGCTGCTTAGACACTTATCTGTGGGAGTCGATTTCACCCTACTGTCAAACAAATCGTAAATTAGGAAACTTCGGGAAAAACCCTAAGTTTCCAGAGGAACCGGCTATCTGCGAGAACCGCACAACGAAAATAAGAAAACGATAACTTAGAATAAAAACGAAAATAAGAGAGGTTTGAGAGCAAGAAGGTTCTTATTCCGAATCTGCGTTGAACTGGTTACAAAAAGAGTAGCCGTAAACGTAAGAACTT
>CAKOAT010927375.1:42577-53299 GCA_932364175.1 Eruca vesicaria subsp. sativa
TGTTCCAGACATCTTTTGTCAAATTGGGCGATTGGGTGGGAAATTGAAAGAGGTTTGGTGGTCGAGTGATGAAGACGTCCATAGTGCACACCTTTATATTCTTCTTAATTGCGAGCATCCATTGATTGCTTATTTTGAAAGGTAAATATATAAACATACACACTTATATATATATATATATATATATATATATATATATATATATATATTTTTAATATTAAATATATAACATAACATATATGATTTTACAGTCAATTTGAGACTCAAGTCGAGGAAGCAATACCTGGTATATCGACAACTGAGTTAGACAAAAGGAAAGATCAATACTTTATCAAGTGGTTGAGGAAACAGGTATTTATTTATTACTTAAATTGTATGCATACATTACCACAAAGTAAATTTAATGTCTAATTATTTTACTTTTTGTTGCAGGTTGATTATGACGATCCTGAGTATCCCGCATGGTTTCGCGAATTACTTCAAGGTCCAGTTGCAAAGGTCACTACATCGTCGATGTATTTCACCCGAGGCTATACATTTCATACCTATTACTATGGTAGACACCAGGCGACAACTAATTATGGAATATGTCTGAAAGGCGAAACATATTTCTACGGGATCTTGCAGGAGATTTATGAAGTTCAATTCCCGGGTATGGGTTTGAAATGCGTTATCTTCAAGTGTGAGTGGTACGACCCCGTCGTAAACAGAGGTGTTCGGATTAACAAGAACGGTGTAGTTGATGTCAATGGTGGACGAAGGTACACCAAATTCCTTTTTTTTTTAATATCCAGGTTTCCAGTATTAATTAATTTTTACATATTGATCTTTATTTTCGTAAGTACAAGAAGTTCGAGCCTTTCATATTAGCTTCCCAAGCAGATCAAGTTTGCTTCATTCCATACCCTTGGATTACTACCCTGGGAATAAACTGGTTAGCTGTTATCAAAGTTACACCTCGAGGACGAATAATCGCTGGAGAAGAACCACCATTACAAGAAGAAAACACCAATGAGATCAAGGAAGCTGAGGCAGAAATTGATGAGTTCCTACTCATTGATCCGCATAATCGTGAATACGAAGCTGTTCCTGATCACTCCACGGACGAAGGTGTAGACGACGAGTTTTTAGAAAATGATGATGTCTCAACCGATTACGACAATATATCCGAATGAATTATGTATGTTTATAAGTTTGTTTAATCACAAAAATGAATTTGCATTATACATGTTTTAAGTTTGTTAAATCACAAAATCAATTTGCATTTGGGGTTTGGGGTTTATGTGTAGAAGAAGTTAGGAGTTTGGTTGTAGAAGAGGTTATAAGTTAAGGAAGTTGTGGTTTGGGGTTTCGAGTTTAGGGATTTATAAACCATTTCCTCGTAAAGCCCTATTAATAGAAAACACGGGCATAGCCATTTCCTCGTAATGTTCTAGTAAGGTGTTACTAGGGCTTTACGAGGAAAAAAACGAGGGCATAGCTAATTTCTCGTAAAGGGTTTTCCTCGTAAAGCCCTAGTACAACCTTTACGAGGACCTTACGAGGAAATAAAAACACGGGCATAGATATTTCCTCGTAAGGTCCTAGTAACATTACTAGGGCTTTACGAGGAAATAAAATTCCTTATATATACTCGAGCAATCCGGTTTCTCATTTGGTAGTAACCTTCTCTCTAAATCCTCTAAAGGTTCTCTCTAATTCGTAGTTAGGTGATTAGATTAGAGAATTTAGATTAGGTGGTTAGTTTAGGGAATTTAGATTAGGTGGTTAGTTTAGGTAATATAGATTAGGTTGGTTTACTTTTATTTAGTGTTTTTTTTAATTATACGGGAATTCATGTTTTGATTTTTTTTAAACATATAGATGCCTAGACAGAGCAAGCTTGCTAAGGCTGCTGGTAAGAGGACGTCGTCTCTCGAGGGGAGTCACTACGGAGATATGTTTGGGCGTCAGGATGCTCCGGGTTCATCTTCGCCAGCTCCCGGTTCATCTTCGATTCCTGAGACTCAGGGAGCTTCTACGGCGTCCCGGCAACCTCCTCCTCCTCCTCCTCCTCCACCGGTCGGGGTTCATCCCGATTTGCAGGTGCCGCCGAACGCACTCTTTTCGGTGTACACGGTGGAGGATATTTTGGCCCTTCCAGGCAGAGAAGGGCTGGCAGAGTTAGATCCTATCCGACGGGACGGCCAAAACGTATTATGGTATGTTTTAATTTTTAAAAAGTTTTTTTAATTTATTTCTTAATTAACAAAATATTTAGAAATTAATCTAATTAATGATTTATTTTGTGTCTTTCCAGGTTTGGTCTTGACAATTGTGTCGGATCTAGCGTCACGGACTGTATTAAGGAATACTTTCCCGATCCAGCTCCAAACTGGAAGATGACGGCGAGCCACACAAATAGACGTGGTTCAAATCGTTCGCTGTAAGATTAATTTGTTAATTTATTTTTAATTATTTAAAATTATTAATATTATTGGACTAATCCGTCTTTTATTTTTTCTGGTTACAGAAAAAATATCTTGGTCTATTGGGATTCACCAGCGGGTGAAGAAGGAGTTTGAGGCCAAGGCAAGAGAACGATTGCTCGACATGGTCTACAACTGAAAGGGCGACTATCAGGTATAGATTTATAAATTATAATATATATATAGTTTTAAAAATATTTTATATTGACTTTAATTCTAATATTTTTAAATCAGATGGATGGTTACGAGGACGGGAAACCCGATTGCCTCACAACCATGGTGTGGGATGGCCTCATTAGCTATTGGGGGTTGCCGGACTCTGTCAGAACCTCCAACACAAACTCCGGGAACCGCTTGACCAGAGACGAGCATAACACGAAGGTGCTTCACACCACGGGTCGAAAACCTCACGGGGGAGTTCGTCTAGACATGGTTAGATGATTTTTCATAACTATTTAATTTTTATTTTATTTGAATATTCCAAATTAATATTTAATTTTATAAATTAATTTTAGGCTAAAGAGACAGGAGTTCTTACATCTCTAATAGACCTTTACGAGAGGACCCACCGGAACAAGGCAGGGCAGTTTGTAGATCATGCTTCCGAGTGGATCTACAACGAGGTTGTTGCCCGAGTTGACGAACGCCAGACCCAACTGACTCAGCAGACTGGGACTCCAGTCATATTATCCACTGTTGAAGTGGATAAGATTTACGAGGAGGTAAATAATTTGTTTTACTATTAATTTTTAATATTTTTAAAAAAAATTTCTTGATGTTATTAATATTTTTATTTACAGGTCGCCCCTAGGAAAAAGGGGCGTATCGTCGGGATTGACTCGGTTAACGATGTCCTGCAGCGACATTGTCTTATCATCAGGAGCAGCACGATGTCAATGCTCAGCTACGCTCGCAGTTGTCTTCGCTCACCGAGCATGTGACTTCTCTCACCGATGTCCTCGACATTATGGTGGTTGGAAACCCGCAATTGGAGGAGATGTTGCGTTAGAGATGGGAACGCGGAGGGATTCCAACCCAACAGCATCCACCATCACAGTCACAGCCGCCAACCAACTATGGAGAGGAGCAGGATTTGGCGAGCCAGGACGAGTTCGTTCGCCAATTTCACGATCAGCATCCGTAGTTTTTTTTTTTATTTTTAATTGTATATTATGAATTTTAAAACTTTTTGTATATTTTTTAGTTATTTATAAAATATTTTGTTTTTTATTTTTTATTTATAATTTGATTTTTTTTTAAATAAATTAATTATATTTATAATTAAATTTTTTAATAGGGAAAAAACCATTTCGAAGCAAAATCCTCGTAATGGTTTCGAAGTAATGTCCTCGTAAATAGTTCTAGTAATTTCCTCGTAAGGTATTACTACGAGCTTACGAGGAAAATCTTACTATGAGCTTACGAGGAAATGCTACGAGGACCTTACGAAGAAAATCTAACCACGCCTTTACGCGGAAACGTTTCCTCGTAAATTCGCTAGGACCTTACGAGGAAAAAGGCTTTACGATGAACGTGTTTCGAGGAAACGCGTTTCCTCGTTATTTCCTAGTAAAATGCCATTTACTAGGAACTAACGAGCAAAACCCGTCCTAGTAATGGATGAGTTTTCTTGTAGTGGGGTGCTAAGGAGTTTCGCGTTCAGTTTCTATCTTACCAGCTTGAGGGCAAGCTGAGTATTAAAGGAGGGGGTATTGATAGGCTTGACAGTCTACGTGAGGAAGAAGTTAGAGAAGGAAGCCGTTGGTGTCTGACGTGGCAGAAGTAATTCAAAGTGAAGAAGTAGATACTTGTTTTGAATTAGAGTCTTTCTAATTCTTTGTATTCGAAATTGTATAAAAACCAGTGTGTTGGCTAGTGTGGAGGTTAGCTTGTAGATTTGAGTAGAGTCTCTCGACTTGAGGAGTGTATCGTCTGGGTGGGGCCAGCAGTTACTCATATTCAGATCTATAGGCGAGTTCGTTATAGATTGTAATTGGATTGAGGAATTATACTGGTGATTGAGTTTATAATACGAGTTTACAGAAGTTTTTATAGTTAAACTCTATCAATCAGAGCCAGAAAGATTAACATCAATGATCAGATTATAAAATGGCTAAGGAGCAAGCATCAGCACCTTAGGCTTTTTATCGAAGTCTATGATCTTTTGCGAGCGACCTTTTGAGAAATCCCACAAAACAAGCTTTGCATCAAGTCCACCGGTGATAACTGGAAGAAAGTAAACACTTTAGAGACCTTGAAGAGATATATAATAACAAAGTAAGCAATAGTTCGTTATCTTCCCAAGGTCTCCATGGAATGAACTGCACAGATCTGCATATCTTTAATATTATACATTAAGGTGTGACTTGGGTTTTTTTTTCACAGAAGCGAGGAAAAGGAAACAACGGCTATAAAGGATACGCTTGTATGACCAGCTCTAAGGATTTTATAAAGACACTTCTGACAAATGTTGATAATCTGTGTTCAATCAAACTGATCAAACCGAGAAAATTGCAAGAAAACTTGAGTTTCTGTAAGCTTTTAAGTAATAAGAACAACCATTGAGGTACCTTGACATCACCAGAATCATCTGCAGAAGCAAGAAAAGATGATCTTCCATTGCATACCACCTAAAAATAACCAAGACAAAATATATTAACATTGATTTATAGAAATTTGATGAACTTCCAGATTTCTCTACCTGGTTTACTTCATATTTGTTGTAACTGTAACTCTCTAATGGCTTCCAAGAACCATCACTTAGCTATGACAACGCAGAAACAGAGAGAAGCCTTTTTAAAACTTAGTGAAGATAAATGATCATAGTTTTATCAAAGTTCGGATTTTTCTTTTACCATATAAACATTGGAAGACTTGATTTCATTTCCATGAGAAGCATATATAATGTTCTCGTTACCTAAATCACCAAAAAGAAAAAAAAAAAAAAATATATATATATAATCAACAATCAAAACAAAGAGATGAAATTGAGAGAGTGCCAAAAAACAAAGAAAGACAGAACCTGTCTTGAAACAAAGAGATGAAACTGGTTCTGTCCCACAACAACCAATCTGATTCACTGAGACACCACAAAAACTAAACCAAAAAACTAAAGATTTTATTTAAAAACATACTCTTCTTCTTGGGAGCTTCGTCCGAGAAGAATCGACGCGAAAACACCAATCAAATAATTATCTCCAAGTCCCTTTCTCCCACTCCACGAAACAAAGTGCCAACTCAAAAACCCTAATCCACCGCCTTCCATTGATTCACCGACGCCACCGCCTCAATACCCGGAGGAGCAAACAGCCTCGCCGACCTTACACCACTACCACCGTACAAAACCCCTAATATCTCACCCAAATCAAACAAACAATCAAGAGAGGGTAAAAACACAAACACAAACCAAAACAAGAATGAATCTGAGAAAGAAATAAAACCAGACTTAGGAGAAGAGAAGTGGAGAGTGTATTGATGAGATTACTGAAACGGAAACAGAGCAAAGGGAGAGCAAAAGATTCATGATTCGTCAAGGTGAAATTACAGTTTATTGTACGAAAGGAGAAAGGGGTTTCGCGACGGTGAGGTAAGAGACGACACTTTCAAAGAATTGGGCTTAAAGATTTACAGCCCAACTCGCGGACACCAAAACAAACCGAAGCCCACTACACGCATACACTTGCTGACCTGGCCGAATATTGTGACCCTATTGGTCGATTAAATTGGCTGATGTGGCAGCATGACAGGGGAGGTATTCCCTTTTTAGTATTGTATAGATAATGTTTTCATATTTTTATATAAAACTTTAATGTTTTTTGGTGTTTGTGATCATTTGTATTCTATTGTATGTTTTTTATTGGTTGGATTAGCTTTAGTTAATTAAAAAAATGAATAAAAATTTAACAAGTTTTAAAGAGAAAATTACTAGAATAGCACTAAAAAAGTTTTTCTCACAAATATAGCACTTAAGAATAAAAATAACCAAAATAGCACTTAATGTTTTATCAAAAGAGATAAATATACACCTATATCCCAATGATAAATTAATTTAGACATTAGAGTTTAGAGTTAAGAGGTGGAAGTTAGGGTTTAGGGTTTAGAGTTTAGGGTTTAGGGTTTAGAATTTAGGTTTTAGGGGTTAGAGTTTAAGAGTGGGGTTTTGGGCATAAGATTTCAATTTTTGAAATTCTTTTTTTTTATTTTTAAATTTCAAAAAATAAATTCCATTTTGGTCATTTTAGTTTTTGAGGGCTATTTTTGTGACATAAACTTAGAAATGTATTATTTTAGAGATTTGCCCATTTTTAAATGTGTATAAAAATCTTAAACACCTGCTAATTTGAAGTTATGTTTTAAGTAAAGCTCATACACTACATGGTGTTTTATGGAGGGGGGACGACAACTTGGTGTTCATTCATATTTCTACCAAAGAAAATATGTATTATAGAAAAACAATAAAATGACCTATACAGGTTGACCTTCGCGTTATTATCAGGAGGCTCTAACCAACTGAGCTAATAGACCTTTTGTTCTCTAGTTTGGTATAATATTTTTTTATTTTTTTTGGCAACAAACGGCTGATCTATTACTCAAGCTTGAGGTGGTCTGGGAAGCCAGACCGGAATAGAACAACCAACATACAATAAGTCTCGATAAAAGGACCGAGACGATTTGGCAAGAGAATCAGCGAGTACATTTGCCGTTCTAGGAACATATGAGATCTTAAAGTCTGGGAAACAAATCTGCAGAGTCATGATCTTTTCTAGCTCCGTTGAGAAAGTTGGCCAGCCATCGGGATCTCTAAGCATCGCTATTAACTCCTTGCAGTCCGTCCCAAAGCTCTGACATGGCGAATGTTGAATCATGTTCTCCATTGCCCACCGCAGTGCTTCCAGCTCAGAGTGCAAAGCCGATTCCATCCTACTCACATCACGCATACCCATTAGCTGCATATTCCCCATATGATCAGTCCATGCCCATCCACATCCACTGAATTGACTCATAGAAGTCCATGAACCGTCAATCATGCAGATATCTCTCAGACTTATGGTCTGGTCCATATCCATGTGTCCTTGATCTGGTACTAATTCCTGTTCATTAGCTTGGAACCAAGCTTGGCACCCACTCTCTGCATATCTGGCTAATTCCATTGGGTCTCTATCAATTCCTCGGAACAGCTTATCGTTTCGAGCCTTCCAAATGTACCAAATTAGCCAGGGATAAGGGTCCCTGTCCATTTCCGGTTCCATTATCGCATTCTTCCTCCAGAAAAGATAGTCCATATTCGAATACGTACTTTGTAATGGGAAAAGGGTAGGACTGGACGGCGTAGAAGATAATGCCCAAACTTGCATGGCAGGTGGGCATTGAAAGATTGCATGTGCAACTGTTTCTTCAGGCTCTCCACATCGAGGACAATGGTTATTACAACGCATATGTCTATAGTTCAGAGTGCTTGTGACAGCCAGATGCCCTGTTATTATTTGCCATATAAGATGACAAATCTTCTGCGGTGCCTTAACCTTCCAAGCATGTGCTTGAAATTTTGTTATACTAGGCTCACAAACTACAGTCTCCTCCTCCTTTCGCAGTATATTCCTGGCAACCCAATATCCAGATTTAACTGTGTATTTTCCATTTCTTGTGTAACTCCAGCAATACGTATCCCTATGGTGTGTTGTACTAGTTGCCATGCTCCTTATAAGTGGTGTATCAGCTGCAGCTATGTAGTTCGCCAGTCTATCCAAATCCCAACACTTCGTCTGTTGGTTGATAAGGTCACTCACTCGCATATTTTGGTGAAGAACTGGGGCGAGAGGAACTGCTGACCTCGCTGGTACAGTAGGAATCCATGGATCCTCCCATACTCTTACTTCATATCCCAAATGTACTTTCTGTCTAATCCCCAACATTAACAATTCTCTCGCCGCTGATATACTAGTCCACACATACGATGGGCTGCTGACATCAAGAGTCCGCAATGGCGAACTTGATCGGTAATACCTACCTCTCATAACTCGAGCTACCAATGAATCAGGATTCTGAGCCAGTCTCCATAGCTGCTTAGCTAGCAATGCCAAATTAAATTCATGAATCATCATAAATCCAATCCCTCCCTCCTCCTTCGGTAAGCATAGCTTATCCCATGTCGTCCAATGTATACCTCTCTTGGGGGGATTCGAGCTCCACAAAAACTGTGCAATGGCATTAGCTAAAGCATCACAAATCTCTAATGGAAGGAGGAAACATAACATCACATAAGTCGGAAGTGCTAACAGAATCGACTTAATCATAACTTCTTTGCCTCCTTTTGACAACCACCGCCCCGTCCATCCATTAACTCTATTCCGTAGCTTATCCTTTAGGAATGCAAAAAGCTTGCATTTAGAGCCACTGATGTGTTCTGGGATACCTAGGTATGTTCCCATCCCTACTTCATTTTGAATCCCAAGTACGTCCTTAATTTCTTGTCTAACTTCCAGTCCAATTCTCTTGCCAAAGAGCAGAGAAGATTTATCAAAATTAATGCATTGTCCTGAGGCTTGTCCATATTTTCTGACCACTTTCATTACTTCTTCGCATTCACGGGGCTCCGCCTTACAGAAGAACATGCTATCATTAGCAAAGAGAAGATGAGATACCGAAGGACACGCACGCGTGATACGCATCCCCGTTATCTTCCCTTGACTCTCTGCGTGATTTAGAAGGCTAACGAGCGCTTCCGTGCATAGAATAAAAATGAAAGGGGACAGAGGATCCCCCTGTCGTAGATCTCTCTCTGGGACAATATTCCCTCTAGGTTGTCCATTCATAACGACCTTGTACTGTACCGATGTGACGCATCGCATAATCCATGTTATCCATACTTCGGCGAAACCCATTTTTCTCATAGTAGCTTCAATAAATGACCACTTCATTCTGTCATATGCCTTACTCATGTCTGTTTTAATGGCCATCCTCTTATTTCGTCCACTCGGCTTTGTTCGTAGAGCGTGAAATATCTCCTGGGCAATCATAATATTATCAGAAATCTGCCTCCCAGCAACAAAGGCTGATTGGGTTTCTGATATTCTATCGTTTGGTATAATATTAAATAGCTATATTCTTACTACAATTATATGTTTTTATTACATCTAATCATAATGTATGTTGATGGAAAGCCTAACTTGGATATTCTAATTCACTACATGAATCGTAATAATGTCCTGTAATATGATCCTTTTAGGATATTAAGATGGTAGCTAGATTTGTTTCATAGCATGAGCAATCAAATCAACTTCAAGTTATCTAGGAATTCAGTTTGCATAGCATGAGCCAGTCTTTGGCGATATGAATGGATGCGTATGTGCCTTATCTCATTAAGCCTACTCACTAAAGGCTTACGGTAACAACACACCTAACTTCATTTTCCATTGGAAGAAATGATAAAATTTAAGAAGAGAACTTTTTATATATTGATTGAATACTTGCGAGATAATCTTTGTGAAGCTGTTATGCTTCGTCGGATGGCCTGCCGGCTGGAAATTTAGTTACGGCAATATACCATTAATTTCTTTTTAGTATATCGAACGAATTTTCTGAATATTATTTAAGCTGGCAGGAACTTATCATATGGGTGTAATTATATACTTGTGTAGCCCTATAAATGACTACAAAACCCTACATAAATCGACAACATATTTTTTTACAGTTTTAGTTCATCTAAATCGATTCAAAGCGTGAAGGCAAAATCGAGTGCGTGCCTTTTTTAATAACGATAATAATTCATGTATGTTTGGTTAATTATTATCCCCTGAACATAACCTAAACAGAGAGAATGAAGATGAATTTCATGTGCCAAAACGCGTTATCCTCGAAAAAGGAAATAATTAAATTAGTTTTTTGTTAACAAAAATTAGTTTTTTCTTAAATAGACAATTTCCTTTTATCACGAAGATAAAATTTAGCTATTTATATGTGTATACCCCAATACGAGAACATACATAGTTACTTTGCTTTTAACATGATTCCATACATGTACGTCCTGGTCATCTTCGGAATCGCCTTTGTTTTTCTTCTCTGTCACCTCTTTGTCTTCCTCCTTGTCCTCTTTGTCCTCCAGATCGTCCTCGTCGAACTCCTCCACCTCCTTTCAGCATGCCTCGTCCCCCACACTCGTGAAAAAGCAATATCGTCAATCCACATTCGTCAAAAAACTTCCCTCATTCAAATTTCCCAAACCCGCCACACGGAACGCAAGCGCCTGCGTTGTTTG
>CAKOAT010927375.1:53399-175410 GCA_932364175.1 Eruca vesicaria subsp. sativa
AAAAAAAAAAAAAAAAAAAAAAAAAAACTGTTTCCTATATAGGTTTAGATTTGAATCCAATTCTTTTTTTTTAGTTTGTCAAATTTTGGTTTTGATGTATGTAACCCTTTGTATATTATTACGAACTTGAGATGAAGATCAAAATGAGAGAGATAGAGTTCGTCGAAATGAGAGAGATGGAGCCTGTTAATCGACTGTATACAATAAAATTCTATTTATATACAATGTTGAGACTAAACCGGTATTAAAAAACGAGAAATTACAAATTAAAAAAAAAAAATATTGTTAGGTTTTCAAGACAAAAGCATGTGTGGTTTTTGTTTTCCAATATAAATTGTAAAAGAAATTTAATGGACTTTCAACATGTTACATTTTTGTGGCTCATTTATATTTTTAATTTTCATAATAGTGTTTAGACTATGTTATATATATTTTTTAAAAAAAAATGATTGATAAAGCTATATTTACATTTAGAACTTTTTTCTAATGGCCAAATTAGTTTGAAACAATTTCTTGAATTGATACACTAACACTATAGAATTGGTAAAAGTATAAAAATAATTACCCACTTAGTTATTTGATAGATGTTTAAATGTATAAAACTAATCATGAAAAATAAAACTATGTAAAAATAAATTGATACAAACATCTGTGCAGATGCGTAGATCAGGCTCTAGTTCTATTTTATATATAACTAGCAGTTAGACCTGTTCAATCTGGTATTGGATCCAGTTTTGGTTCGTTTTTTCTTCGTTTTTCGGTTATTCGATTTATAAAAATTAGCTACCATATTAGAATCATATTTAAATTGGTTTGGTTCGGTATTTATACTACCGGTTTTCGGTTTATTCAGTTTTATACCAAATAACATTATTATTTGATTTGGTTTCATATTAAATGAACTTAAAAAACATATTGTCAAAATTATCATTTATTAAAATAATCCTAGGTGTTCATAAATATAAAAGTGTGAAATTAACATCAAACAAAACGACCAATGATTCAGTTTTGTACAGCTTTTCTTATTTTCTCTTTGTTCTTCCAAATAAAATTACATAGTACAATCTAATTTCACAATTTCTTTTAACATGCAAAATAAAATCAAATTTAGATAATAATTGAAGAAAATAAAATAAAATTATTAAGATATATCTTCACAAGGAATAAAAAAATTAAATAAAAAGACAGTTCCAAGAAAATAAATGGTTATATAATGTATATATTTATATATTTTTTCTTTGATCGATTTTGTTCGGTTTATTCGGTTTAATCAGTTTAATCGGTTTAATCAGTTTTAAACCTAACCATATCCAAATCCTACGGATTTTATAAAATCATATTCATTCGGTTTATATGGTATATATACCAAATGCAAACCCTATTACCTATTTCGATTCGGTTCGGTACGATTTGATATTACCATATTGAACAGCTCTACTAGCATTTAATCTGCCCTTTGAGCGGAAGACAGATCAACAAATGGTTTAAATAATTAGAGTAAATATTTAATATTAGTTATTACTAATTAAAAACACACATATTAGTTCAAATCGTGTATATGTTATTGTATTGTCTTAATAACTAATTAGGATTTTTTAAAAATAAATATTACTTGTTACTTTACAGAAGATAATTTTATTTTGTTTTTGTAATGTATAGTTTAACTATTAATTAATAATTTGTTTGGGTTTATATTCTTTCTTGTGACTTTTCTAGAGTTTGATGATAAAAAAAAAGTCGTGAAATTCTCTTCTTTTTATTTTTTTTCCGTTGATTTTCTACATAGTTTAAAGTAGCAATTCTCCAACCGATGTCAACCATCAGAAATGATGTTAAGAATAACATCAGAAACTAACAGAATAAAATTGTTAGTGAATTCATAAATTAACTTGAATTTCAAATTTTGTTCTCTTCGTTCTTTCCTTTTTCTTACATACTAGATCCTTTTCCGCGCTACGCGCAGAATATGTGTTTTATATTTATCAAAATTTCATCTTTAATTATTACCAATGATTTTGTTATTTTTACCAACTTTAGTTTAATATTTGTATAAATTTTGAGCATTGTTTTTTCTATATATGAGTAGTATTATTTAAATTATTTGTTCAATGGACCAAGCTTTTATTATTTATAATAATTAATAATACTAATAGTAATATTAACATTACTTAAAAAATAAAATAACAAATGGAAGTTGTAACTGGTATTCTTCTTCTTGAATTTTGCTTATTTTTTAAGTAGAGTACTAATGTAGAACTCTATTACATCGAGTAATGGTCTCTCTAGTCCAAATTCCATTTATATCTCTATTTGTTTACAATAAATGCGTGACACTAATCAAAATATCCATTTGTGATGTGGCTGCAGAGCTCTTTTGATTTAGAGAAGAATTGTTTTCTTGAAGATCCTTCTGATTTTTTTTTTTTTTTTTTTGCTTTCTTTTGTATAGTTGTTTACATATATCTTATGTTGCATTGAAATTTGTCTAGCAATATAAAAGGAAAACACTTATTAATTGATGCATTTTAGTTCAGAAACAAACTAAAATTTTATTTATGTAAAGTTTATGTTTTCAAATATTTGGTTATTTTATTGAATGTCTTATTATTGTTGTGTATGTTGCATATAAATACGACAATTCATGTTACTACAGTATGGTGTTTTTATTTATCAAAATTTCTTAATGTGAATTCATAGTGTAATATGAATATAGAGAGGAATTGATCTTTCATTTCCTAATATGTGAACTGAGTTCGTGTACATGTGACTAAGGTAATCAGAAAAGATGACAATATTACTTTGAACAGAGAAGGGTTGCATCTAGCTTTGTTAAGAAGTTACAATAATGGTGCAAGGAAATGTCTTGCTTCTCCCGCAAGTGTTCTATGACTTTTGTTTAGATTTCTCTTAATTTGTGTTATTTATATCGGTTTAGTTATAATTTTCTCTGTAGTTTTTCTATAGGTGGTTTCTCCACATTTAGATTTGTATAGTCTGTATAAGTTTTGACAATTTGAGTATGATTCCTAAATTCTCTATACTTGATTTCTTAAGTAGAATTTTAGAAAGTATTACTCATGTATATGCTACATGTGTAAATATGTAATTAAAATATTGTTTACAGTTTTAGAAAACCGAAAACTGTTAATTTATATTTATATGAAAATATTAACTGATGAAAAAAAAATAAAAAAAATATTAACTGACTTTAAGATTTTTAAATCATATTTTAATTTTAAGACAGTCTTGATTGGAATCTAAAACTGTATTTTAAATAGGTTCAGGTAAGAAAGTGTTTTAAACGTGTAAATCAAAACACCACAACTTGGGAGTACCCAAGTACAACTGAACAGCCAATAAGCCTTGCATGGCAACCAACGATTCTTACTTTTTGCTTACAGGAATCAACGACAATGTACCCTTTTTATATGGCGCTTTGATCTTCTTCTTCTTCTTCGTCACAATCTATCAAATGCTCGTACTCTTCAAGACTCATAAATGGATTGCGTTTTCCTTTTTCTTGGTACCACCACCATACAATCAACATCCACAACATCTTCACCATCAAGCATATCCATTTATGTGTCCATCTTTGCATCACTTGCATCAGCCACAAGCTCACAATCATCTTCGCACACTACTTCACTCAGATCATCATAATCATATTCATCACCCTTTTCTTCCACAGCTTCATCATCAACACCATGCAACATATTCTCAGTCTCCTTACTGTCACTGTCATCACCCTCTTTAAATTCGACATTTTAATAGTAGATTCCTTTGCCATCACCATCATTCACATCGTTAAGTTCTTCAGCAGCTTCTTTTTCAGGAAGCTTCTTCTTCTTCTTCTTTAATTGCTTTATACGGTTCATCTTGCTCACATAGAACCTGCAGAATACCAGATCTTCAGGAGACACATCTTCTGCTAACCTGAAAACCAAAGATCCGAACATCTGGTTTGATATGTCAGGCTGCACATAAAGAAAAATACGAAGAAAACCGTTTTAGGTGAAAGTAGATGACATACTGGTTTAAAAATCTCGTTGTTGAGGCTTGAGCTTTTTACCTTCTTAGAAAGTTTGATTTGGGAGACAATTTTTTTTGCTTTGGTTTCTTCTTTATAAATTTATCCAAAAAATCAGTAGGAGATAAATCATGGAATGGGTTTCCGTTATAGTAGTTCATGAGAGGAGGGTTCCAGCCATTGTAGCAACCAAGGGCTGCGTGTGTCAATTAGGAACCACCAACTCCCACGGGCATAGTTACTGTCAATTTCGGATCAAGGTTTAAGTTACAATCAAGACTATAATACGAAGAAAGTTTCTATCCTAATTAGAAGTGCATATGTAATTATTGTTGTAAGCGTACTTTACTAATTTAATTGGGATGGAGGTTGAGATTTACGAACCAGTAAGAAGGTTCTCCTCTAGAAAGATAACTTGAGTTCAATGGCGCTTGGCTTCTTTTTCGCTTTCATTAGATAGCTCCATGGTTTCTTTGAGCTCATGGGTTCTTTTATAAATAGCTCCTCAAATTTATAGATCACCCCATGATCAGCTTCAACATCCTATTATTGTCTGCTTCTTTATGGGATCAATAAATTTAATTGCTTCATGACTAATTATGTGAGATATATTATTTTTTCTATCATATATTATATCATATAAATTTATTTGCTTTCACTAATTGTTTTGTAGGTTAATCTAATAGCTACGCAAGGTTTTTAAAGCAACAATGCTTACCTCCAGCAGGGATTGCCTCAGGAGATATGTTTCCTTGGCTGTTGTGGTCTATTTGGAAAGCCCGAAATCGATTTGTGTTCGATAATTTTGCAGTTTCACCGGAGGATACCCTCTCCTCTGCTATTAAACTGGCGCGTGAATGGTGTATTAATAGTAAGCCTGAGAGTTCAGGTAAGGGAAGCATGAAGAAAAAGGCTGAAGAATCAGCAGTAGGTACCATAACAATCCAGTCGGATGAGGCCTGGAATCATGTAGCGAGAGTAGCAGGTCTGGGATGGACCTTTCTGTCATTTCCCCATCACAGATCCTTCCAATTGCAGGTGGAATTTGTGACATCATCGCTAACGGCAGAAGCTATAGCTCTTAGAGAAGCTGTTTTGTCCTGCAAGAGATTGTCGCTTCAGAAGGTTAGATTCGAGTCGGATTCTGCTCAGCTAATCCATTGCCTCTGCTCTGGAGATCCAGTGGTGGAGTTGCACAGTGTAGTGTCTGATATCCTTGAATTGTCGGGTGGTTTTGAGACTTTTTTCTTTGTGTGGATTCCTAGGGTAGAGAATGCACTTGCGGACTGTTTAGTAAAAGGTACTTTGAATGTGTTTGAACCTTTGGTTGGTAGAGATGCATCTATGGCTCCTAACTAACTCTTGCAGTTTTAATTAATATGAGTTCCAAAAAAATAAAAATCTAATGGCTACGCTTTCACTAAAGATCATGGGTATGATATCATAGAATTTTTTAAGCAAAAGACATGTTTATTGACTGAATAGTTGTGTTGTTTCAGAAACTTGAACCTTCTCATAATAAAAAGTTGTATATTTTCACTACCTTAACCGTTGAAACCTTTCACAATAGAAATACTTGAAATTTTATATATTCATTCTTCCACTCACCATAATTTTATCATAATTTACCTTTTGTTTGTATATGTCTTTACTAATTGATTAATAATTAACTATATCATATAAAGTTGAATAAGGGGTGAACTTTATATTTTCATTCCATGCAGATTTTTATATTTTTGAAAGTCTAATAATGAATCGCTTTGATTTTTGATGAGTTGTATTTTTCCATAATCTTATCCATTGTACTTGTTCACAACATAAAAGATATATTTTCTCAGAAATTATCATCAAACCTTTTTAAAATATGAACTGTTAATAAAATTATATATGTTTTGTATTTTCTTTGTTTGACCCTTTTTGTATCTGTGGAAGTTTATGTTTCTGTTTTGTTCCCAATCAAACAGACACATGTTTACACCGAAGGTGTCTCTAAATTTTCCAAGAAAAGTTTTTTACTACTGCTTTCTATCTCATCTAAAGTCTGTGTTATGTAATCCTACCATTAGACCACTTGTTCATTTAAATCAATACTATTAAAACAGGATCATTTCTTTTAATGAATGATTTATGTTTTCCTAAATTACTTTTAATCTTATGAACAAATTTAATTTTTCATTAATGGCATTTTAGTTTTTTTTATTTGGCCCTAAAAACTATATACTAATGGGTTTCATTAATGGGTTGATTCTCTTTCAAATTTTATAAAAAGATTTATTGCAAAAATATATTTTTTTGCAGGTTAGACGGGTCAAATTCTTTAGTCGAAAAAATTACTCAACCCGCTACATAACGGGTTGGACGGGGCGGGTCAGATTGATAGATTGAAATTTTTTTTAACTAAATGATTTTACGAATTAATCATAAAAATACTTATCGATGCATTTGTTGATAAACAACAAAAATAGCACCCGCGCTTTTTAAGCGCGGAAAAAAATCTAATACATCTTATATATTAAAACAGAAGTCATGACTTGAATTCATGTAATTTTAAAAAATTTGGACTTATTCCTAAAAATCTTATATATTAAAACAGAATTCATGACTTGATTTCATGTGTAATTTTTAAAATTTTAGACCCATTCCTAAAAATGAGGGGTACATTAAATTTTCTAATCTTATCATGATCAAACATTATGAAAAATCAAATCTATAATAACACACATACGCCTAAAATTCGGTTTGGGTAACCAGCTTATTTAAAACCTTCTGCAACAGATAAAATGTACTTAACCATGACATATACAGTAGGCTAATCGTACATTATACAATCATATATTGGGTTTGGTCTACACATTTTATGTAATAATCTCGATCCCTATTATGATATAATTACCCCCACACCTTCGATGTATAAATGATTTTAGCTTAAACCGTGATGCCTTGTGTTGAAGTTCCTTTTTGTAAAACGCTTATAAAACATGGGTGTTATGCATATAAAATCATTATTATTAACATATGAACTATAAAATTATTGTATTTGTAATAATTTTATAAATATTTAACTACCGTCAATAATAATATAAAATAAGTATTTATGTATATAAAATGAAAATAAAACCCACACGATTGTGCAGATCAAAATCTACGTTGAACGATTTCAGACTTAATATAAATTTCGGGTTGGACTTACAATAATTGGACTTAAAGATTACTTATACCATTGGATTTATAGTTATTTAGCCTAATAAGATATATGTTTAAATTATATGTATATAATTGAGAGTTAAATAGTACCAATACATGGGATCCCACCAATACATATGTAATTTATTAAAATATTGTTGATGTAAATTTTTAAAATTATGTTGTTTGTTTTTTAAAAATAAAAATAAATGTTTAAAAAATCTTTTTTTTAGTAAAAAATTCTTTATAATATTAATATATAAAGCTATAAGTTTAGTTTTTGGCGAAATTTCTTTAAAGTTTCTATTATCTTTGCAAATTAGAGTATACTAATATTTAACCAAGCTCTATTTATACTACTTTATTTAAAAATTAAATACTAATCTAACAAACAATAAAATATAGAAAAAGAAACAAACACATGTTTGAAAAACATGTATAATATAATTTGAAATAATTTATTTGATTAAAACATGTATTCTATAATATTATTATGTTTGAAAAACATTTACTATACACATCTTCTATATGTGATTACTATAATATATACCAATTTAGAAGTGAAAACAAAATGTTTATATAATTATAAACGAAAACGAACATTTGCGCGGATCAAAATATAGTATATATTAAAATATATTGAGCCAACTGATAACAGAATGTGTTAAAACATCGACTAAACTATATATGGTAGTAACATGCTGTCACAATTTGTAAAATGTATTGTTGGGGTCGATATCTATTCCTCCTGCTGTCACAATTTAGTAAATCTAAACATTTAACATGTTCATCCCTAGACTAAAGATATTCAAAAGGAAAAATATATTAGTACAAATGTGAATACCGAACAAAACACTACAAAGTCATAACTTTGTTTTTAAACTAACAAAATCATTGCTAAAAAAAAAACTAACAAAGTCATAAATTTCAACAAAATGTTATTATTTATTTTCTTGCCAAAAGAAATATATTTCGTAACCGCTTTTTAAAAAAAAAATTGGAACCATTAACTAACACCCATTAACATACACACCTTTTGACTTAACTGTTACTGTTGAACGAAAAAAATGTTACTATTAACTTCTGTTACATCGTCATCATCATTTTTATTTCGTCCTAAGAATCTTAAAGTTTCATAACCTTCAATTCCAGAGATGTTTAATAATTTTGAGTATTGTGTTAACGCAAGGGAAGCAATAATTTTTATTTTTTGGAACCCATGCAATGAATTTTCATCTTTACAATTATGAAGTGGATACATCAAACTCTTCTCAGTTTTGTTTACCCGTTTTTCTGTAATATTTACCAATGACATATTTGGTTTTAACTTTTTTTTTGAATCTTACAGAACATTAAAAGAATTTCAAACACTTTTGGTATTTTTAAAGACACATACCTAGACAAAATGG
The DNA here is from genome assembly GCA_932364175.1 of Eruca vesicaria subsp. sativa. Lineage (NCBI taxonomy): Eukaryota > Viridiplantae > Streptophyta > Magnoliopsida > Brassicales > Brassicaceae > Eruca > Eruca vesicaria. Next base: position 62,019 of record CAKOAT010927375.1, read on the forward strand.
TAACCGCTAAAAAATCAAGGCTACTTATGATGATATGACATAACTTTGGACATCTTTAAAAGAGTGCATATATTGTTTCAGTTGTATTATTTTATGGAATAGAAAAATGTACAGAGAATTTGTTATGTCATTACAAAAATAGAGTATGAAAAAAATAGAGTATGAAAAAGACATCTACAAAAACTAAAATAAATACGCTCATATGAAGGGAAAACAAATACTCAGACATAGGCAAGAGACTTCTAAAAAAACATTTGATCCTTTTAACCATCGTATGTAATAATAAGAGAGTGACTCTCTTGATGTGGTATCTCTTACGTAAATGAGATTATAATTGTTTTTTTAACAACTGTTGCCATCTTGGCTGATTGTGGACCGGAAGGAAGAGATTAGATAAAGAATCATTGAGAAGAGATGAAATGAGAAGAAGGATTGAAGAAAATGTGTAAAAAATGAGAATGTAGATATATATAGATTGTCAAAAGAAGCATACTTTAAGGGTTGTGTTGTTTAAAAGGAAATTGTTCGTGAAAAGATGTCAAACATGACAGTTTTTTTAGGGGGGAAACTGTTTTTTTAAACCAAATAGGTTTGGATATTGTCCCTTTAGTCTAAATTATATTTTGTACCAGTTTTGACTCTATTGCCCTTTATGTATTTCAGAAATAATTAAAAAAAAATAGATTTATGAAGCAAATTTTTTTAAAAAAATAGTACATAATGATGAAATCTCTATATCTATATAGTGATATTTTTTTCCTGTTTTAAAAATATGTAAATAATAATTTCATATATCTATTCTACCGAAATTAGAATACGTATACTACGGATTAGAATATGGAATCCACTTTTTTCACTATTTCTACGAACTGCAGAATATGTTTTCTACGGAGATAACACGAATCTAAAATAGTTTGGAATACACATTCCACGCTTATCATAGAGTTCTAAAAAGAGTAGAAATTGAAATTTAAATTCTTACTTAAATCTAAGACTAGTAGAAGTCATAATCTAAATTCGCACAACGTTCTAATACACGTAGAAACTGATTTCATATCTCTTTACACAGTTCTACTTTTAGTAGAATCTGAATTCTACGGACAAATATTATTAGATCCGAAAATATAGGAAGAATATATTCTATTACCATATTTAAAATTCAATTACCATATTTAAAATTCAATTTAAAAAAAAGAAATTCAAAGGAAAAAACGTTTTATAAAAACGAAAATCTTTGGAAAATATTATCACGGTTACAAATCACGTTCTTCTCACGCCTCTTCTCCATTCTCCTCAATATTTATTTTCACATTCATAAAGTATAAACACATCGAAAATGCTCAGTTGCGTAAGATCGATCGATCTACAATACAAGAGGTCGATCTGCTCGGTCGATCGTGTGACTAATCAGAAATTTTAAAAACGCGGACCATATTTGGATCGACCTTATCGAATTAAGTCGATCTAAACGATTGATCTCCATAGGATCGATCGATCGTTTATGTAGAACGATCGATCTTGTGGAAAATTATCCCAAATCGATTTCTTGGTTTTCTTTAGTTAAATCTGAATTTGTTCATTCTAAATTTGACTTATTAAACTACTTCTTTGAAATCAAACACAACATAGCAACATAAAACAAGATGTCCTTCATAATCCTGATTCTTCAAGTTAGAATACAAACCGACTAAATAAAAACATAACATAAACATTAAAAAAACATGCAAATAACTGATCAGCAGTGGTCGTCAGGACTGCAACTCCTACTCTGTCCTGGTGCACGTCTGCTTCTATGGAAGCGTGAACATCGCTCTGCATATGATGCTCCACCGGGTGGTGCATCTTCCGCATCGTCTGCCTCTGTAGTATCAGCAGGTTCTGAAGCCTCTGGAGCGCGGCAGCAGGCAGGAGGTGGTGGACATCTAATCTTTGCAAGTGCACCCCAAACAGTCTGCATCATCGTCGAAAGCTTGACTAGGGTATCCGCAGTCCAGGCGAACTGCTTCTGATGTGTACCATCTAATGGTGGGGGTCCAGAATCAAACTGACCAGTATATGCAGGTAACAAATACTCCATGGTAGGGTCTGGAGTATGATCCACTGCGATACCAGGAATGGTGTCATCCTCACATTGAGCAGGACCCGAAGAAGAAGAATCACGACGACATTTTGAAGGTGGTGGAGGAGGCGTGAAAAGAAGCTCAGCAGAAGGCATGAATGTTACATTCTCCTCAGACGCCAGAGATGTACTTGAGGGCTGTGGAAGCTTGCAATGAAGAATGGTGCCATCAGGTTTGGTAAAACGATAAATTTTACAAGGGAGGAGAGTCCTGGTGTTCTGAAAAAACTGGCCATCAAATCTGGCAATCGTATCCACACAAGGAGTCTTCGAAAGATCTATTTTATGGTACTTGAAGATACGAGTAAGTAGACTACCAATAGACTCCTCCAAAGGCTTCTTATTAAGAGGACGAACACCTCTAAACTTTCTTTCAAAAAACATCTGAGCAAACAATGCTCCCATGTTTACCGAAAGCTCTGCTGGAGGTTCTTCTCTGATGCCATACTTTGGCCTGAGATTTTCTGGAAGCCCATAGTGAATAAGCTGCGCTTCATCCTCAGTAAGTGATCCTGCTTCTTCCTTTCCCAATAAAAGATGACCCAAATATTTTAAAACCACTCGCAAAACCGGGTTTCTAACCATAGAAATTTTAGCTTCCCTAGAAACAGTAGAATCGTCTGCAATCTTATTCCACAACATATAAGCACAAGTGAACTTGGACAAAGAACATGCCTCATATGTGGTCTCAAATCCAAATAGTGTACACAGCTCGTGTATAGACATCTCATAAAGCAGTCCACTGGATAGGAATGTAAGTTTACCTTCGCTAGCAACCTTCTTTGCCTCGAACTTGTAGTGCAACTCAACTGAGGAGAGGAATTGTATAACTAACTCTGGATAGATTGGTTGAGGATCATAGCCAAGAGTCCCAAGTCCCATGTTTTTCCACATCTTTTTCACATCACGCAGGATTCCCAACTCCCTTGTAGTGAAGTCACAGATGAACTTTGTTGGTTTCAATGTCATCCGCAGCAAACAATTGTAGAGAATGCAATGGTAATCACTCCAAGCAGCATTGTAGTCCCGGTTTTTGTATTGTGACCATTGTTTCAACACCGTCTTACTATCGATATCTTTTCCACGACATTTTCTGAGTTCAGAGAATGGAGTCAATGGCTGCCGAGGCTAAGGGGCTGCTTCCTGAGGCGCATTACTCTCGGGCTGAGCTGAGGTCGAGGCAGCTGCTGTGTCACTCTGTGTTGCCGCTTATGCTTCTTTCTCATTATTTCTTCCTCTTGTTCTCGCCATTTTTCTGCAAATAAAGAGTAACAAATCAGTTATTTGAAGCCTCAATTTCAACATCAATGCTACACATATAATAATGAAGCAATCGAGATCCTAATATTTTTTTTTTTTTTGAAGAACAAAACTTCAAATTCTTAAATCTATCCTAAAACTATGATTTAAGGCATGGGGTAGGTACAAAATTGTCCCTAAACATAACTATTACACTCGTTTGAAGCCAAAACACCATAACAAACTAAAAAAAATCAATTTTTTCTTAGTTTTTTTGAACTCTTAAATTGAAGATTGAGTTTTATACCTTTACAGATCGAACGAAAGAGTGATAGATTCAGACAAAGCTCGCGAAATCGTGTGGATTAGGCTCAAGAATCGTCCAAATCGGAGTAAAATTGAGTGAGTTAGGGTTTAGTGAAATTGAGAGAGAAATCACCCCCTTTTTCGAGTTGGAAGAGAAGACAATGAGGGGTTTGATCCCTAAAACACGAAATGCCTTTGTTAAATCGTGTTTGGCCGGTTGAAATCAAGTGTGATTAAACCGAATATAACCGAGCAAAACCAGACGGGATCGATCGATCTGACTATGGGATCGATCGATCCAGACAGATCGATCAGTACGATCGATTAGACTCTAAAGCAGTCGATCCGTTTATGCTCCGCGTTTTTTCAATAAACTGCTCAATCACGAGATCGAGCGTGTGGATCGATCGTCTGATTATTGGATCGATCGATCCCTTTATAAATAGCATTTTCTTTTCTAGTTTTGGGTATAAGTTTTCATTTCTACACTAAACTCAATCTTGCCGCAAGTAAAGATAGCTTAAACATCCTAAAAAAAAACAAGTGTTATACAATAGCTTAAACATCCTAAAAAAAACCAAAAACTTGATTATGAAATGTCAATACATTCATTACTCTTATATGTGGGAGGCTCATACTTGGACATCTTCTCTAACATCTCTGGATCATTACCTGCTTCAAAGAGATCCCAAACAATACTTATTCGAGCTGTCTTGATGTTATCATCATCCATCAGTGATAAATCCATTCCACGCACATGGCATTCTATGTGTTTTATAGCATATACAACAATGACAAGCACGTTGGTTGAGATTATGCATAGGGGTATAGCTAACAGCGTACGGACTGATGGTAAGGTGCTTCTGGTTTGTCACCGACTGAACTGCCTTGACGATCCTAGGAATAAGTACTGCGAATGCTTCCACCTCCCTGTACTTCTGTAAACCCGCACAATCAAACACTTCGATATGCCTACTCACTAAACTGATGGATAACGAGATCCAGTGATTCTTTTTGACCCAGACTGGAACGTACATCCGATCCACAACAACACTCCACAACTTTCTTGTTTTTGCGTGAGCAGGCAGTTCGCCTTTACCATATTCCTGTAGCAACACATCCATCTTGTACTTCTTCGCACCATCCCTTGTAAAACTGATGTACTCTCTTCTAATGAGGTCGCTGAACTCGCATGACATGAAAGCAACACGATCTGTTTTCCATCGCCCAAGTGTTGTTCTTTCACGGAAAACATACATTATAGCATCAATCTCCTACAATAACAAGGCTGATATTGGTAAACAGTTTATATAATACCAAAATTTTATTACAAGTCAGGAGTTGGATACTTACAATGTTGTGAAGCCACGAACTTGCAGATATAACCCGCTTACATATATCATCCAATAATAAACATGGACCAACCTGTAAACTCCTGTTATCAAAAGTATAAATTAGTGACAACATCATACAAAAATATAAATTAGTAATTAGCTTACGTTCTTAAGTTCTGCCAGTTCGTCATTTTTTCGAAATCTTCATCAGACACATATACCAATGGTGCATCAGGTTCGCGGGCACGATCTATTTGGCGGTCATTTAATTGTGGTATTGTTATCTTCTATGCTGTTCCTGGATCATCGGTTTTAGGTTGAGAAGGATCAAAACCCTCTACAAATGTATCCTGTGAAAGGTCCGGAAAGCTGCTTTGCAAGTAATCTTGTGTACTCATATGCACATCAATTCCTGGTGATAGAGTCAAGTTTACTCCAGATAAATCAATAAGCGGATCATCGATGATTAATTCTTTTTTTTTCACAGCCTGATGACACACATAAAAAGTAATAAGGTTTTAATTTAAAATATAGTACACAACAGTAATACATATTACAAACATACCAAACTAGACAAACAAAATGTCTAAACTGATATTACATATCAATAATACCACACATACGTCCGACAAGTTCCTAATGCAAACATACCACACTAGACAAACAAAATGTCATACCGCCTAGTTCCAGCATCCTAGGTCCAAAAAGCTACTTCGAAACAACTAGTTCCAAGATCCAACAATCCTTAACCCTTTCTCTTATTCGTTACCTTTCTTGTTTGTGGACCTGTGACTTTTTTGGTCTTGGCAGGAGCGCTGTCTTTCTTGGAGAAGGCAGGAACTGTGTCTTTTTGGGAGAAGGCAGGAGCTGTGTCTACTCTACTCTTGCTAGGACCGGTATGTTGATCACTCTTTCCTGCTATTTCGGAGAGGACTAACGTGGTCCTGATCTGTGAAACCTCACTCTCCAACTTCCCGAGCCTGCTTGTTACCTCTGTTTCAATCTTGTCGATTCTGTCGGAGACCTGTTGTACAATTTTCCCCTCAAACGCAGTAAATGAAGCTTTTAGCAAACCCTCGAAGAATTGCTTCATGTCTGTGTCAGTGCTCCCGCTCCACTTGTTTGAAGCAGCTAGCTGGCACAACAACTTCTTCTTCCTCGCATCTGCTCCTTGGTCAGCATTCTTTCTCTTTTTGTAGCTGAATCCACATCCGGTGTAACATGACTACTCTCACCAATCTCGGTATCAGCATCGGCATCTCCTTCCTCTTCTTTCTCTTCCTCAGATTCCACCATTTCAAACCCTGGACCTCCTTTCGATCGGCGCGATCGATTAGACTCTAAAGCAGTCGATCCGTTTATGCTCCGCGTTTTTTCAATAAACTGCTCAATCACGAGATAGAGCGTGTGGATTGATCGTCTGATTCTGGGATCGATCGATCCCGTCATATAGAGCAGTTTCCTTCGTCTTTTTTTCCCGATTCGAAGATTTTTATTTTTAATTTTTAACGATTTTTAAGTGAATTTAAGGGCATTGTTGCCATTTAGAAAAATCTTGAGCCTAAAAGAAAATAGTTTTTTTAGTGATATAAGTCACTTAGAGCAAAAGAAATTTGGGGAAACTGTTTGGGGAAACTGTTTTTTAGACCACAACTATTATGAAGTTGTCCTTTTAGGCTAATTTATATTTTGGTCTATTTTTGACTTTAATGTCCTTTATTATTTTTGTAAATTAATCAATAAATAGTTTTATGCATGAAAAAAATTCTAAAAATAGTACATATTGATAAAATATCTATATCAATCTAGTAATATTTTTTCACAGTTTTAAAAATGTGTAAATCATAATTTCATGACTGTGTTCTATCAATATTAGAATTCGTTTTCTACCACGTAGAATATGAAATCTACTTCTTTAAGAAATTCTACAGTGTTCAGAATACGTGTTCTACGAAAATAATAGTAATCTGAAAAACTTTAGAATACACATTCTGCCTTAAACTGTTCCTTCTAAAATCGGTAGAAACCGAAATCTAAACATTTCGATAGGTCTAAAATATGTAGAAACCAGAATCTACAGAGTATTGTCATTATAAAGCCTGTATAAATTGATTTCAAACATTCTTAATTAGTTCTACCTTTAGTTTAATACATATTCTACGGATAAGGTTAACCAAATCCGAAAATATAGGAAGTAAATATTTGCAAGTATTCAGTTGCCATATTTATAAAATCGATTTAACAAAAAAAAAAAGGAAAAACCGTTTTCAAATATGGGGTTTTTTAAAAAAAATTAAATTTTTTTAATTTCGAATATACTTTTTTAATTACATAAAAATATATTATTTTATTTTTTAAGTTCTATTTTGTTTTTAATTTCAAATATACTTTTTGATTAAATCGAAAATATATTGTTTTTTATTTTATTTTTATTTTTATTTTTTTTGTTTCGAATACAATTTTTAATTAAAAATAATAATTTTACTATTATTTTCTAAGTATAATTATGAATTATTAAAAATTTCTAAGGAGGGTATTATTGTCATTTAGAAAAAAATTAACGTTATGAAACAATAACTAAATGGGATTAGACTAAAGGGACAACTTCCTAATAGTTTTGGTCTTAAAAAATTATTTTGCCAAGAAATTTATATCCTTTAGATGATAAAACAAAAAAAAAATCTAACCATTGGATTAAAAGTTTCTTGGGGAAACTGTTTTTTTTAGACCAAATAGGTTTGGATATTGTCCCTTTAGGATAAATTATATTTTGTACCAATTTTGACTTTAATGCCCTTTATGTATTTTCGAAATTATTAAAAAAAATAGATTTATGAAGCAAATTTTTTTAAAAAAATAGTACATAATGATGAAATCTCTATATCTATATAGTGATATTTTTTTCTTGTTTTAAAAATATGTAAAAATAATTTCATATATCTATTCTACCGAAATTAGAATATGTATTCTACGGATTAGAATACGGAATCTACTTTTTTCACTATTTCTACGAATTGCAGAATATGTTTTCTATGGAGATAACATGAATCTAAAATAGTTTGGAATACACATTCCACGCTTATCATATAGTTCTAAAAAGAGTAGAAGTTGAAATCTAAATTCGTACCTAAATCTAAGACAAGTAGAAGTCAGAATCTAAATTCGCACAACGTTCTAATACACGTAGAAACTGATTTCATATCTTTTTACACAGTTCTACGTTTAGTAGAATCTGAATTCTACGGATAAATATTATTAGATCCGAAAATATAGCAAGAATATCTTAGAGAATATTCTATTACCATATTTAAAACTCCATTTTTTTTTAAAAAAAAAGGAAAATTTGATTTTTTTTTTTTAAAAAAAGGAAAATTCGATTTTTTAAAAAAAGAGGAAAATTAGATTTAAAAAAAAAATTCAAAGGCAAAAAGGTTTTATTAAAAGGAAAATCTTTGGAAAATATTCTCACGGTTATTGTCACGTTCTTCTCACGCCTCTTCTCCCTTCTCCTCAATATTTTCACATTCTTCTTTACCTTGTTTCTACCATGATTCATGTCTACGCTTCATGTGGTGTTTGGGAATCGGTTGTAGCTTCAGGTTGGAGGTTTTCTGTTGATGAAAAAAAGGGGGAAGGTTACTTGCTTTGCAATTGAAGTCCTCTCTGGAAGAGTTACAGGAAATTGTTATAGAGGATTTTGGTTTCGAAGATAAGGATGCTGATTTGGAGTTAAGTTACATACCTTTTGGGTTGATGGACACATCAGAATGTCCACCGGTGCTCATCGGAAACTCACGCCAAGTGCACAACTTTCTAGGGTTTTGTAAGAAGCATCAGACAACTCGGTTATGTGTCTCCTATAAACCGAAGGAAGCTAATCCAAATAAGATCGACATTGATCTTAATGAGATGCCCATTGATTCACGTACTGTGGAAGAGGAGGACCGAAATCCTTGTGCCAATGGGGGCGATTCAGATGTCAATGTTAAAGGAGCTAAGCATAACAAGAAGAGAAAAGAAAAGATGGAGCATTGCAAGACTGATGGTGATGATTATGGTGTTGATGAGTATAATGAGAAGAAAAAAGGAAAGATGATAGAATACAATATCGATGGAGATGTTGATGTTGATGTTGCTGACACCATCTTCTCTGAAGAAGAAAACAGAGAAAAGTTATCAAAGAGTTCTGTGGTGGAGTTGGTTAAGCAAGGAGATATTTTCCTCAACCGAGCAGTATTGAAGGCGAGGTTTGAGGTGTGTGCAATGAAGCATAACTTTGACTACAGAGTTATCAAATCCAATAAATCAGTTTGGTGTATTAGATGCGCTGATAATGTTTGCAATTGGGGTGTTCGAGCTGCATGTATGAACGGGTCTACATATTTTATTATTAAGACGTATGTTGGTACACATTCTTGTGCACCTTCTAGCAAAAGTAGAGCCGGTAAGACAGCTTCAGCGAAAACAATAGGAGGCCTGATCAAGGCTAAATATGAAGGCGTCAAAGAAGGTCCTAAAGCGAAAGATATTGTTCAGATTAGGCGTGATGATTATGGATGCGAGATATCTGAATCCTTGGCGTGGAATTCTCGTGAATTTGCAATCAGCGCCATCAGAGGTATTCCAGAGCTAAGCTATGGTAAAATACCGAAGTATTTGCACATGCTGCAAGAGGCCAATCCGGGAACACACTCCGCTTATGAGACTGACATCAATGGTCGATTTTTCTATCTTTTTTTAGCATTTGGTCAGTCGATTAGAGGCTTTAACAAAGTCATGAGGCGTGTTATTGTTGTTGATGGAACATTCTTGAAGAATAAATTCAAAGGAGTTCTATTGGTTGCCACTGCTTTAGATGGAAATTCAAATTTGTACCCTATAGCTTTTGGGGTAGTAGACTCTAAGAATGATCATGCTTGGGAATGGTTTATGAGACGATTGAAAGAAGTTATTGCTGATGATATGGAGCTAGCTTTTATTTCGGACAGACAAATGTCTATAGGGAAGGCACTTGAGAATGTGTATCCGCTAGCAAAACATGGGATTTGTATTCATCACTTGTTGAACAATGTGATTTCAAATCACAGAGGAAATGGGTTAGCTGGGTTGATTTCTAAGGCTTCAAAGGCTTATAGAGTGGCTGATTTCAAGAAGATGTTTGCTCATATTTGCAATATCAGTCCACTAATAGGAACTTATCTAACGCAAGCTGATGTTCGAAAGTGGGCTAGATGTCAATTTGTTGGGTACCGGTATGACATTAGAACAACCAATCCTGTTGAATCCATTAATTCTGCCTTGCGCACGCCAAGAGAGTTTCCGGTAATTCCTTTGCTGGACAGCATTAGAGAAATGCTAACACGATGGTTTTTAAAGCGTAAGAGGAAGATTTCAAAGCATACGCATCCTTTGACCATAGATGTGGAGGTAAAGATTGATAGGAGAATCCAGAAAGGTAAAACTTTTGTAGTTTACCCTGTAAACGACTATCAGTTCCTTGTTAAGGGTGATACAATTGATTGCTTCGTTGATTTGGATAAACAGATGTGCTCATGTGGGAAGTACAACCTCTTGAAAATTCCTTGTAGACACGCGATTAAAGCTGGTTTCTCTGTTGGCAAGCAACCACACACGTTAACTGATTTGATGTACACCATGGGAGCTTGAAGAGAAGCTTATCAAGAAAGCATAAATCTCATTGCTGTTCCTGAAGATGCTTGGTCTGTCCCTGAAGATGTAGAAAATTCTGAAGTGTTACCGCTTGAGACAAGAAGGTCTCTTGGAAGAAACAGAAAAAAAAGATATGAAACCGTTGAAGACAAAATTCGATCATCACAAGGATCATAGGGACCTAAGCTTCGCAGGTGCAGCAGGTGTGGTTTTGGTAGCCACAACAGATCAACTTGCAAGATGCCAATATAGTCGCTTTGTTTACTGTTTTTTTCACCACTTTGTTTCAGATTTTCAGAATGTATTTGGTTTGTTTTGAACAAGTTTGTTTCATGTTTCAGTTTCGAACAAGTTTGCTTCATGTTTCTAGTAATACGCATTTAGTTTCAAACAAGATTGTTATATTCTCTTGTTGATCATATGATATGCTGTAAAAACCCATTCAGTTTCAAACAAATATACACCCATCGAAAATGCTCAGTCGCCTGAGATCGATCGATCTACAAAGCAATAGGTCGATCTGATCGGTCGATCGTGTGATCTCATCGAATTCAGTCGATCTACACGATCGATCTCATGTGGATCGATCGATCCTTACTATAGAACGATCGATTCTGTGGAAAATTATCCCAAATCGATTTCTTGGTTTTCTTTAGATAAATCTGAATTTGTTCATTCTAAATTTCACTTATTAACCTACTTCTTTGAAATGAAACACAACATTGCAACATAAACCAACATTTCCTTCATAATCCTGATTCTTCAAGTTAGAATACAAACCGAGTAAATAAAAACATAACATAAACATCATTAAAAGTTAAAAAAAACATGGAAATAAATGATCAGCAGTGGTCGTCAGGACTGCAACTCCTACTCTGTCCTGGTGCACGTCTGCTTATATGGAAGCGTGAAGATCGCTCTGCATCTGCTGCTCCACCGGGTGGTGCATCTTCCGCGTCATCTGCCTTTGTAGTATCAGCAGGTTCTGAAGCCTCTGGAGCGCGGCAGCAGGCAGGAGGTGGTGGACATCTAATCTTTGCAAGTGCACCCCAAACAGTCTGCATCATCGTCGAAAGCTTCACCAGGGTATCTGCAGTCCAGGCGAACTGCTGCTGATGCGTACCATCTAAGGGTGGGGGTCCAGAATCAAACTGACCAGTATATGCAGGTAACAAATACTCCATGGTAGGGTCTGGAGTATGATCCACTGCGATACCAGGAATGGTGTCATCCTCACATTGAGCAGGACCCGAAGAAGAAGAACCACGACAACGTTTTGAAGGTGGTGGAGGAGGCGTGATAAGAAGCTCAGCAGGAGGCATGAATTCTAAGTTCTCCTCAGACGTCAGAGATGTAATGCTGGGCTGTGGAAGCTTGCAATGAAGAATGGTGCCATCAGGTTTGGTAAAACGATAGATTTTACCAGGGAGGAGAGTCCTGGTGTTCTGAAAAAACTGGACATCAAATCTGACAATCGTATCCACACAAGGAGTCTTCGAAAGATCTATTTTATGGTATTTGAAGATACGAGTAAGTAGACTACCAATAGACTCCTCCAAAGGCTTCTTATTAAGAGGACGAACACCTCTAAACTTCCTTTCAAACAACATCTGAGCAAACAATGCTCCCATGTTTACCGAAAGCTCTGCTGGAGGTTCTTGTCTAATGCCATACTTTGGCCTGAGATTTACTGGAAGCCCATAGTGAATCAGCTGCGCTTCATCCTCAGTAAGTGATCCTGCTTCTTCTTTTCCCAATAGAAGATGACCCAAATATTTTAAAACCACTCGCAAAACCGGGTTTCTGACCATAGAAATTTTAGCTTCCCTAGAAACAGTAGAATCGTCTGCAATCTCATGCCACAACATATAAGCACAAGGGAACTTGGGCAAAGAACATCCCTCATATTTGGTCTCAAATCCGAATAGTGTACACAGCTCGTGTATAGACATCTCATAAAGCAGTCCATTGGATAGGAATGTAAGTTTACCTTCGCTAGCAACCTTCTTTGCCTCGGACTTGTAGTGCAATTCAACTGAAGAGAGGAATTGTATAACTAACTCTGGATACATTGGTTGAGGATCATAGCCAAGAGTCCCAAGTCCCATGTTTTTCCACACTTCTTCACATCACGCAGGATTCCCAACTCCCTTGTAGTGAAGTCACAGATGAACTTTGTTGGTTTCAATGTCATCCGCAGCAAACCATTGTAGAGAATGCAATGATAATCACTCCAAGCAGCATTGTAGTCCCGGTTTTTGTATGGTGACCATTGTTTCAACACCGTCTTACTAAAGATAACTTTTCTGGGTTCAGAGAATGGAGTCAATGGCTGCCGAGGCCAAGGGGCTGCTTCCTGAGGCGCAATACTCTCGCACTGAGCGGAGGTCGAACCAGCTGCTATGTCACTCTGTGTTGCCGCTTCTGCTTCTTTCTCATTATTGTTTCCTCTTGTTCTTGCCATTTTTTCTGCAAATAAACAGTATCAAATCATTTATTTGAAGGCAAAACACATATAATAATGAAGCAATCGAGATCCTAATTTTTTTTATTTTAAAGAACAAAATTTCAAATTCATAAATCTATCCTAAAACTATGTCATCCTAACATTGAACAGAACTATAATAATGAAGCAATCGAGATCCTAATTTTTTTTTTTAAAGAACAAAATTTCAAATTCATAAATCTATCCTAAAACTATGATTTAAGGCATGGGGTAGGTACGAAATTGTCCCTAAACATAACTATTACACACGTTTCAAGCCAAAACACCATAACAAACTAAAAAAATTCATTTTTTCCATATTTTTTTGAACTCTTAAATAGAAAATTGAGTTTAATACCTTTACAGATCGAACAAAAGAGTGATAGATTCGGACAAAGCTCGCGAAAACGTGTGGATTAGCCTCAAGAATCGTCCAAATCGGAGTAAAATTGAGTGAGTTAGGGTTTAGAGAAATTGAGAGAGAAATCTCCCTTTTTCGTGGTGGAAGAGAAGAGAATGAGGGGTTTGATCCCTCAAACACGAAATCCCCTTCTTAAATCGTGTTTGCCTGGTTTAAATCAAGTGTGATTTAAACCAAATTTAACCGAGCAAACCAATGCGGGATCGATCGATCTGATCTGGAGGATCGATCGATCCGTGTAGATCGATCGGAACGATCGTTTGGACTATAAATCAGTCGATCCCTTTATGCTCCGCCTTTTTTCAATAATCTGCTCAGTCAAGAGATCGACCGTGTGGATCGATCGTCTCATTTTGGGATCGATCGATCCTATCATATAGACCAGTTTCTTTCGTGGTTTGTGGGTATAAGTTATCATTTGTGGTAAAGGATCTACACTAAACTCAATCTTGCCGCAAGTAAAGATAGCTTAAACATCCTAAAAAAAACAAGTGTTATACAATAGCTTAAACATTCTAAAAACACCAAAAACTTGATTATGAAATGTCAATACATTCATTACTCTTATATGTGGGAGGCTCATACTTGGACATCCTCTCTAACATCTCTGGATCATTACCTGCTTCAAAGAGATCCCAAATAATCCTTATTCGAGCTGTCTTGATGTTATCATCATCCATCAGTGATAAATCCATTCCACGCACATGGCGTTCGATGTGTTTTATAGCATATACACCACAATGACAAGCACGTCGGTTGAGATTATGCATAGGGGTATAGCTAACAGCGTAAGGACTGATGGTAAGGTGCTTCTGGTTTGTCACCGACTGAACTGCCTTGACGATCCTAGGAATAAGTACTGCGAATGCTTCCACCTCCCTGTACTTCTGTAAACCCGCACAATCAAACACTTCGATATGCCTACTCACAAAACTGATGCATAACGAGATCCAATGATTCTTTTTGACCCAGACTGGAACGTACATCCAATCCACATCAACACTCCACAACTTTCTTGTTTTTCCGTGAGCAGGCAGTTCACCTTTACCATATTCCTGTAGCAACACATCCATCTTGTACTTCTTCGCACCATCCCTTGTAAAACTGATGTACTCTCTTCTAATGAGGTCGCTGAACTCGCATGACATGAAAGCAACACGATCTGTTTTCCATCGCCCAAGTGTTGTTCTTTCACGGAAAACATTATAGCATCAATCTCCTACAATAACAAGGCTGATATTGGTAAACAATTTATATAATACCAAAATTTTATTACAAATCAGGAGTTGGATACTTACAATGTTGTGAAGCCACGAACTTACAGACATAACACGCTTACATATATCATCCACTAATAAACATGGACCAACCTGTAAACTCCTGTTATCAAAAATATAAATTAGTGACAACATCATACAAAAATATAAATTAGTAATTAGCTTACGTTCTTAAGTTCTGCCAGTTCGTCATTTTATCGAAATCTTCATCAGACACATATACCAATGGTGCATCAGGTTCGTGGGCACGATCTATTTGGCGGTCATTTAATTCTGGCCATGGTATCTTATGTGCTGTTCCTGGATCATCGGTTTTAGGTTGAGAAGGATCAAAACCCTCTACAAATGTATCATGTGAAAGGTCCGGAAAGCTGCTTTGCAAGTAATCTTGTGTACTCATATGCACATCAATTCCTGGTGATAGAATCAAATTTACTCCAGATAAATCAATAAGCGGATCATCGATGATTAATTCTTTTTTTTTCACAGCCTGATGACACACATAAAAAGTAATAAGGTTTTAATTTAAAATATAATACACAACAGTAATACATATTACAAACATACCAAACTAGACAAACAAAATGTCTAACCAGATATTACATATCAATAATACCACACATACATCCGACAAGTTCCTAATGCAAACATACCACACTAGACAAACAAAATGTCATACCGCCTAGTTCCAGCATCCTAGGTCCAAAAAGCTACTTCGAAACAACTAGTTCCAAGATCCAACAATCCTTAACCCTTTCTCTTATTCGTTACCTTTCTTGTTTGTGGACCTGTGACTTTTTTGGTCTTGGCAGGAGCGCTGTCTTTCTTGGAGAAGGCAGGAACTGTGTCTTTTTGGGAGAAGGCAGGAGCTGTGTCTACTCTACTCTTGCTAGGACCGGTATGTTGATCACTCTTTCCTGATATTTCGGAGAGGACTAACGTGGTCCTGAGCTGTGAAACCTCACTCTCCAACTTCCCGAGCCTGCTTGTTACCTCTGTCTCAAACTTGTCCATTCTATCGGAGACCTGTTGTACAATTTTCCCCTCAAACGCAGTAAATGAAGCTTTTAGCAAACCCTCGAAGAATTGCTTCATGTCTGTGTCAGTGCTCCCGCTCCCCTTGTTTGAAGCAGCTAGCTGGCACAACAACTTCTTCTTCCTTGCATCTGCTCCTTGGTCAGCATTCTTTCTCTTCTTTGTACCTGAATCCACATCCGGTGTAACATGACTACTCTCACCAATCTCCGTATCAGCATCGGCATCTCTTTCCTCTTCTTTCTCTTCCTCAGATTCCACCATTTCAGACCCTGGACCTCCTTCCGATACTCCTCAAACATGATTGCTCCAATCGTAGTTTCCTTTGATCATATCCACTAAGCGCTCAACTCTTTCATCTTTCTTCTCATCCTTCCTTGCAAAATCTGAACCCAAAAGGACCACTCCATCTCCGCCTACTTCGAGGAATGAGTGCAAAATCCCCTATTAAAGATTAAAATCATTAGTAAAATGATTTAGACAATAAAACATTTGTAATACATAATTTTGACGAGATTAAAATCATTACTAAAATAAACAAGACAATCAAACATTTTTATTACAGAAATCTATTCATACCTTCTCTGGAAATAATGTCTCAACCCCAATGATGTCTTCATATGAACATTTTGCACATCCAGTCCAATTACCACACAGAGGACCCATGAAATCGTCTGTGACCTTCATCCCACACATCTCTCCCAAAGCATGAATAGCTTCCATAACCCAAACCTGGAAAGCATACAAGAACCCCTCCATCAGGTACCCCTCCTTCTGCTCCAATTTACGCCTTGCCTTTACCATCGATTTCAGTAGGAAATCATACGAGTGGAAACCCCAAGGGTACTTCCGAAGCTTCTCAAAATCCATCACCAACTTCATGTACTCAAGAGGGATATTCACCTTCTCATCCCTCCCAAAGACCACACCCATAATGACACATAGACAGACCAGCCTCACCCGATCAACAAAAGTCCAGGTGCTACAGTCATCCAAATACTCCTTTTTAATATCCTGCACACTGATTTTCCCACGCGTCCTTATCTGGTTGCTCCAAAAACCACCATCATCAGTCCATCTCAATAACCCACTGGTCTTATCTTGTTTTACTTTCAAACCAGTGACATCATGATACTCTTGCAATCCAAAACGCAGAGGCCTCCCCGCAAATGTAAACCATTTCTCATGCTTCAAGCTTGTCATCAACTCCTTACAGAGGAACGCGTGTACCACCCTCGCAAAAAACTTCAGCCGATTCTTCTCAATAGCTATAATATGCGAGAAAAGGGGATCGTTCTTGACTTCTTTGAATTCCGGTTCCAATTTTGACTGTAGAAGCTCGAAAAGTTTCATTCGGCAGCTGTTATTAATCTTCTTAGTCTGAGGTTCCAAACCTTCTGCATAGACGCCTAGGCAACTCCAACTCCATAGCTGTAAAATAAAGACAATATATATCAATAATCAATTTCAACACCAATGCTACACATATAATAATGAAGCAATCGAGATCCTAAATTTTGTTTTTTTTCTTAAAGAACAAAACTTCAAATTCATAAATCTATCCTAAAACTATGATTTAAGGCATGGGGTAGGTACGAAATTGTCCCTAAACATAACCGGTAACACATGTTTGAAGCCAAAACACCATAACAAACTTAAAAAATTCAACTTTTTCATATTTTTTTGAACTTTTAAATTGAAGATTGAGTTTAATACCTTCACAGATCGAACAAGAGAGTGATAGATTCGGACAAAGCTCGCGAAAACGTTTGGGTTAGGCTCAAGAATCGTTCAAATCAGAGTAAAATTGAGTGAGTTAGGGTTTAGTGAAATTAAGAGAAAAATCACCCATTTTTCGTGGTGGAAGAGAAGAGAATGAGGGGTTTGATCCCTAAAACACGAAATCCTCTTCTTAAATCGTGTATGGTCGGTTTAAATCAAGTGTGATTTAAACCGAGTATAACCGAGCAAACCAATTCGGGATCGATCGATCTGATCTGGAGGATCGATCGATCCTCGTAGATCGATCGGAACGATCGTTTGGTCTCTAAAGCAGTCGATCCCTTTATGCTCCGCCTTTTTTCAATAAACTGCTCATTCACGAGATTGACCGGGCGGATCGATCGTCTGATTTTGGGATCGATCGATCCCGGTAGAAAGAGCAGTTTCTTTCATCTTTTTTTTCCACGAATTGAAAATTTTTTTAAAAAAATTTTAAACGCTTTTTTAAGTGAATAAGGGCATTGTTGCCATTTAGAAAATATTTAGCCTAATGGGACAATAAATTAATGAATTTAACCTAAAGGGACAAAGTCCAAACCTATTTGGGTTAAAAAAACTATTTTCTCGAGTTTCTTCTTCTATAAAAAAATGCTGACATGATTGATCACCAAAAACTGGGTTGATATTATATATAGATTACTAATAACCATTTTTCTACAACGATTATTACTTTATTTGTAATTATAGTTTTAACAAAGTGATAATCTCTAAACAGAACCATTTTGGTATTCTGAATTCTTCTGTTTTCGTTAATTCTGAAATCTTTATATTTTCCATATCTGTCAAAATCCGTGCTCATCACGTTTCCACGCTACAAAACCACTTAAAAACCGTAATATTTCCCACCATTCATGGAGAAAAATGGTTCGTGGATTAACGAAATATCCAGGAACCTCCACGAAGCTACTAAACATCTGCATCGATTCCCTCTGCAAATCTCGTAACTTAGAGAAAGCAGAATCATTACTCATAGACGGAATCAGATTAGGCGTTCTTCCCAACGTCATCACTTACAACACCTTAATCAACGGCTACTCTCGTCTCCTCGGAATCGACCAAGCTTACGCCGTAACCCATCGGATGAAACAAGCAGGAATCAAACCAGACGTCTCTACATACAACTCATTAATCTCTGGAGCTGCGAAACAGCTCTCCTTTACTCGTGCACACCAACTGTTCGACGAAATGCTTCACTCAGGTTTATCTCCAGATATGTATAGTTACAACACTCTCATGTCTCTCTACTTCAAGCTCGGGAGACACGGAGACGCGTTTCGGATACTTAACGAGAATGTTCATCTCGCTGGGCTGACTCCTGGTGTTGATACTTACAACATTCTCCTCGACGCGCTTTGCAAGAGCGGGCATATAAATAATGCTGTTGAGCTCTTTAAGCATATAAAGACCCAGGTTAAACCCGAGTTAATGACTTATAACATTCTCATCAACGGTCTTTGTAAATCAAGAAGAGTTAGCTCTGCAAACTGGCTGCTGAAGGAGCTCGAGGAAGCGGGGTACACTCCTAATGCTGTCACATACACGACGATGCTTAAAATGTATTTTAAGAGCAAGATGATAGAGAAAGGGCTTAAGCTGTTCTTGAAGATGAAGAAAGAAGGGTATACGTTTGACGGGTACGCGAGTTGTGCAGTTGTTAGTGCTTTGATTAAGACGGGAAGAGCAGAGGAGGCGTATCAGTGTATGCATGAGCTGGTGAGAAGCGGTAGACGGAGTGGAGACATTGTTTCGTATAATACATTGTTGAATTTGTATTTTAAAGATGGGGACTTGGATGCAGTGGATGATTTATTGGAGGAGATAGAGAATAAAGGATTGAAACCTGATGACTACACGCACACGATCATAGTCAATGGTTTGTTGAGCATTGGACATACGGGAGGAGCTGAGAAGCATTTGGCATGTATGGGAGAGAAGGGGATGCAGCCTAGTGTCGTCACTTGTAACTGTTTGATTGATGGATTGTGCAAAGCGGGTCATGTAGACCGTGCCATGAGGTTGTTTGCGTCGATGGAGATTAGAGATGAGTTTACTTACACTTCTGTTGTGCATAATCTATGCAAAGATGGGCGGCTTGTGTGCGCTTCGAAGCTGTTATTGCTGTGTTACAACAAAGGAATAAAGATTCCATCGTCGGCAAGACGGGCAGTGTTGTCGGGTTTAAGGATGACGGTATCTTATCAGGCAGCGAGGAAGACAGATCACAGAATCAAAGCTGCTATTAAATGCAATGCAGTAACAGATTCTTAAGATATTGAAAGGTTTTTAGAGAGAAATTGTTATACTAGATTCTAGTGGAGACTTGAGGAGTCTCTCTTGGAACTAGAGAGTCTTCTTTCGTCTGCATCAACGGAGTTCTATCTTCAGACAACTCAGTGTAAAGTATGGAGAAAAGTATGTTAAAACAGTTTCTTGTGTTACCCTTACGTAAAAATTCTTGTGTCTCTCTCTTGTAAATATAGCCATTGAGATTGATTTTGGCCACAGATGTATTAGTTTAGGGTTAACTGGATTGTTCACAGATAGATTATGTACAATATTCTAGCTATGTTCATAAACGTTCTTTTCTATTTCATAATTTTTTATTTGTTATAATGTTTTGTAATTACATATTAATTACAATTATTGATTAGAAAAATATTTTATTCAAATAGATAAACATTTATTAAAAATATAAAATGATAAATTTTGATATTATAGATATAACTTTTTAATTATAAAATAGTTAATATTAAATAGTTATAATATTTTTTTTTTCGGAAGATATCAATAACTAATGTATACATCACCTTGACTCGATAGAAATCTCGTAGGTTAGTTTTTGTCGTTTTAGAGTTTGCCAATTTTTATTTGTTATTGGAATCTTTTTTATAACCAGAGGATATACGGCGGATCGAAGTTCAATTGACAAATTTCATGAGGTCTGTTCACCAACGTTAGACATATCTACAGTAGAGATAAATACCCATATCACGTTGCCATACAAGCGGATAAATCTGAGTTGGTATACTTCAAACACGGAATGTTTAGCACATTTTCAAGTGTAGCATATCACTCGATCACACTTGTTTAGTTTCGTTATTGAAATCTTACACAACTTTTGAATATGTTTTTTTTTTTAATTTAACTATGGTTAATCACTTGATCCAAGTTGTTTTTATATATTTTTAATATCATTGTCTTTATTGTATGAGTTTAACTATTTATCTAATACAAATGTTAGAAAAAAACTATTTATCCAAAAACATCCATTGTTAATGGTTTTATAAGAGATTACGTAATTGTGTGTTTTGCCTTTATCAATGCGCGTTTTTACAATTTATTAGCCGTATTGAGAAGTAATTTAGAAAATTGTTTGCTGAAACAGTTAGGTAAGTAATCTTGTAATGTAACACAAATAAATAGATATTGCTGTTTGCTCAATAAATATAGATATTGCTTACGCTAAAGTTATTTGTCACGAAGCATACAATGTACTTTTCCAAATTCAAGCAAATGCAGATGTATCCACTCAAGCACGTATCCACACAAGACATATTAAATATAGGTGTTATTTTTTTGTTAGAAAAGAAATGTCAGTTTTCAGTAAGTGCACTGCATTCAGAAAAAAAGAAACTGCTTATTTGGAGATTTTTAATTGTTTTTTTTATTAGCAAATTAGCAATTGATCTTATATATTTCTCGTTACGTTTTCATTATATTTTTAATATATGTGATTATATCTTTAAATGCCGTGTTGACAATTTAATACTCTCTCAGTTTCAATTTAATTGTTATTCTAGAGTTTTGCACACAGATTAAAAAAACAATTAATTTTACATATTTTCAAAATAAAAACACAATTACCTATACACCTAACCACTTTTCAACCAATGAAAAAATATAATAACATTTAAAATCAATAAATTTTGCATTGAAATTATAAAACGACACTTATTTTGAAACAAAAATTTTATTCTAGAATGACATATAATTTGAAACGGAGGGAGTATCAATAACAGCTTTTATCAAACATCTTATACAAACGGTAATAAAAAGTTAATTAATTATTAGAAGGCCATTTCTCAAAAAAGAGAAGTTAATTATTATTTTTTTAGAAGGAAAAAATTTAATTAATTATAGTAAAGACACTCACCATCATCATTTTGCACCAAATTCTGGGAAAGAAAGATCTTATCATTTTTCTAAAAGCACAAATATAATCAGAAGTCTGGGCAAGATTTAGTGAACAACGTAGATTTGTTTTTAAACAAAACTTTTGTTATCTACACTTACTTATTTCATGATTCTGCTTAAATCACTAAAAGTAAGATCATATGTTCTTAAATATAAAGTAAGATCAGAACATATTAAATAAACACGACACTTAGCTTTTGTTTTTTTGTGTGCCATCTACTTATATTTTATATATTTTCACTAAAATCAAATCTTAATATTTCTAAAATTTTGGAAATATATACTATTTCTGAAAAATATATTCAAACAAGTAATAAATAGGTATTGATTTAATTTCTTTTTCTTGTAAGAAAAGATAAAGCAGAATAGCTAAGTTAAGGAAATGATTTCACCTTCTTTTTTTCAATTAGTTACGTTATCCCGTTGATATACAATGCATTTCACCATCACCTCTCTCTCGCTCTTGTGTCGTTGTACTATTTATTTGAACTCTCTCACTTTAAGTTATTACGTTCATCCTGAATCTGTTTCAAGAACCACACAGAGCTAAACAAACAAAAAGATGTCTTTGAGCAACAATGTAATCGGTTACATAAACATCATTGCCGTCGTCCTTTCAGTTCTGGTTATCGGCGCCGGAATCTGGCTAACCATCGGACCAGTAAACTCATGCGTCATGCTTCTTCAATGGCCAGTAATAATCCTCGGAATCTTGATACTTCTTGTGAGTCTCGCTGGTCTCATAGGAGGGTTCTGGAGGATCACTTGGCTTCTCATTGTTTACTTAATCGCCATGCTGGCTCTCATCGTACTTTTAGGTGTTCTTGTCGGATTTATTTACATGGTTACCCTTAGAAGCTCTGGTCGTCCACAACCAAGCAGAGCTTATCTTGAGTATAGTCTTGAAGATTTTTCTGGTTTCTTACGTCGACGAGTTCTGAAATCTTACAAATGGGAAAGGATTCGTACTTGTTTGAGTGCCACTAGTATTTGTCCTGACTTAAACCAGAGGTTCACTTTGGCTCAAGATTTCTACAATGCTTATCTTAGTCCCATTCAAGTATGTTTTATTTGAAATTTCTTCTTTATTTTGCTGTAAAAAAATGCAAAAAGAAAATTTACGGTCTTATGCATTCGGGTTTATTATTTCTGTGCTGTCTAGTTAATTTATTGCTTCATTTTTTTTTGCTAGTGTGTCAAGTCGTTAAAATTAGGGCATAAAAAATAGAAACAAATATAGAGGGGTAAATCGAGTGAAATGAAAGGAATGGGGGTATTAATGCAAAATGCTTATAGAATTGGTGATATGCTTGTTAGGTTTTCTTGAACTAGATATGCTTGTTAAGATGATTATAAAAAGTTGCAATTTACATGAAAATATCAACTTTCTTTTCGTTATTTTTTTGAGATTATAATGGATCTTTCACAATTTCTTTTATAAAGGTTAACTTTCATTCCTGTCAATGTAGTTTATAATTATAGATTATTTTAAACTGGAAATTGTTTTTTTTGTTTAAATGGTTAAAAATAAATAAAGACCAAAACTTTATTGATTATTTCACTATGTGCACTTAATCAAGTCAAGCTGAACAGCTATTTTGCCCCCATATTTTGATTTGTATTCAAATCTGACCTGTTTGTTTGTTTTCCAGTCTGGTTGCTGCAAGCCCCCAACAAAATGTGGCTACACGTTCGTGAACCCTACATACTGGAAAAGTCCCATAGCTTTGTATGTAGATTTGGATTGTCTACGATGGAGCAATGATCAAAACACTTTGTGCTACAGTTGTGACTCTTGCAAAGCTGGGTTACTTGCAAATCTCAAGCTAGATTGGTTAAAAGCAGATATTTTTCTCCTTGTGGCGCTTATCGGGTTGATAGTCGTTCATATAATCGGTTGCTGCGCATTACTAAACGCGAAAACTGAGAATGTACTATAGCAGGGTTATACATGGCAGCATGGGAGGATCTAGGATCTATAATAATATGGGGCAAAATATATTATATAGCAAAATTATAGTTGATTTTCAACTAGAGGTGCATGGAGTAATGAAGACTAACCGTCTGATCTTTTTTGATTTTTTAAACAAAACTAATGAAAAATAAAAATTATGTGGCACTTGCCCCCAACCCAGTTGTTACCTAGGTCCGCCCCTGCATGGTAGGAATGTGATCATGGGAAGTTAAGTGGCAACACTATTGTGTTTTTTTTTTTTTTAAGTTGCTTTACGTTTTGGCCTCTGGAATCTCTTTTCAATATATAACTAGAGTTTGATCCGTATATTCGTTGCAGTTTTTTTTTTGTAAGTTAATATTTACTTTATATAAATAGTAGTATGTATTTTTAATATTCAGCCGTATTAAATAATTATTTCATGTGCCATTTTGAAATACAATAGTTTTATAGATTACATTGAGTAGTTTTTTGGAACCGTCAATTATATCATCCATATTTCTTATCATATATTTATGGCTTGGATTTGTATCGGGCTATTATTCATATGAAATATGGGTAAAATAATATTTGATTAACTAATTTATATTTTACAGCTTAGATCAATATAATTTTATATTTATGAAAATAAAGTAGGTTAACCCATTAATTTAGTAAATTTAAGGAAACAATCGACAAATTCCTTATTATAGTTATATATGATTTTCATGAATCTAGTTTTAATTAATTATATATGTTTATAAATAGTGAATATTAAATTTAAAATTATTAAAAAGTGAAACATCTAATATACAGATAAATCCTTGTATTATGATGTAAAGATAAATATTTGTATTATAAATATTTACAAACTATATATTTGAGATTACGTGGTGAGTTGATTGTCTATATTTTAGACATGTAAACATATTAGATTGTCTTCCAAAAAATATATAGTATCTTTCAATATTCTATCAATTAACTAAAATAACGCATTCTTATATTAACTAGTTCAAATAAAATATAAAATTCTTAGTGAATAATCGAAGTATTAATTAGTTAGAATAAATAATTAAGTAATTTTTATGTTTGTTTTAAATGATAAAAATAATTAATGCTGAAAAATAAGAGCAATTAATATCTTAATGATAAAATATATAATACAACACTTGAAAGAAAATTAATACATACTTACATAATTATTATGACAAAATAAATTAATGAAGTAGTTAGAATGAGTGAAAAAAATATTATAATAGAATACTTAAAATTTGGTAAGTTATATTTTGTACTTTTGTTTTAATAAAATAAAAGCACTACGAGAACATTTTATGTAACTGAAAGAATCTTTTGTAGATCTCTTTGGTTTGGGTTTGCAAAACTTTGTATATGTTAATAAATATACAAGAAGAAATCACATATATATATATATGTATATATATATATATATATATATATATATATATATATGATTTCTTCTTGTATATTTATTAACATATACAAAGTTTAAGGCCCTCTCCACTAGTTATTTGAATACAAAGCTTAAGGCCCTCTCCTTTGGAGCTAGACCAAGTTTAAACCGTTTGTTTTGTATCTTATATTGAGCTATATACCATTCCTTTTGAGGATGTCTATGTAGTTGTTAGTGCTTTGATTAAGGCCGGAAGGGCAGAGGAGGCGTATGAGTGAGCTTGTGAGAAGCGGTAGAGGGAGTGGAGACATTGTTTCTTACAACACATTGTTGAATCTGTATTTTAAAGATGGGGACTTGGATGAGTGGATGATTTGTCAGAGGGGATTGAGAATAAAGGATTGAAATCTGATAACTCCACGCACACGTTTATAGTCAATGGTTGTTGGGCATAAGCCATACAGGAGTGTTGAATCCTAAATCCGGGAATAGGTGGTTAGGAAACTTAGTTAGGTGTTTATGTGAGATTAGAGAGGGGTCAAGGTTTCGCTTATTGAAGTGTAATCTGAACCGAAAGTAAATACAAAGAACACGTCGTCGAATGACAAAACTAGGAAAATATGTTATTGCTACTTTTACTCTCTAAGCTCTGTTGTTTTTT
Source organism: Eruca vesicaria subsp. sativa (assembly GCA_932364175.1). Taxonomy (NCBI): domain Eukaryota; kingdom Viridiplantae; phylum Streptophyta; class Magnoliopsida; order Brassicales; family Brassicaceae; genus Eruca; species Eruca vesicaria. The sequence continues at coordinate 87,886 of CAKOAT010927375.1, forward strand.
CTCCTCCTCTTTACATTGAATGCTCTTTCTATTTATACTCGCTCGAGATTCTTTCTTCTATCCTTCGGTAGGTATGTGTCTGATTCGGCGTCCATCATTGTTTGGTTGCTTGTGCTGATTTTCCGTCTACTATAGGCGGTTGGTGCGGCCTACGCGCTAGGTCTCTCTTGATTTTTTAGTGGCTTCTTCTCTTCATGAATTGCGTCTGCTATAATGGGTCGCCAATTTTCGTCGCTTGGAGATCCTTCAATCACATCAATAAACGTCGGAGCCTGTCATTATGTCGCCTTGCTTCCTCCACTGTTTCCTGCGTCTCACTGCTGTGTTACTCTGGTACTGCTGCTTCCTTTCTCTTTAAAAGGTATTCTTTCTCCCTTTTTGGACTGTATTATATGTAGGGTTTCTCCACTTGCTATTTTTCGCGATTTCGTCGTTAATTTCTCTAGCTTTTTCTTCTTCCGATGGATTATAGTCTTGAATCGCTAGTTAGGATCCCTGAAATGGCGGATGTCGAAGAGGTTCTTCGTTCGTCGTCGACTTACAATGCTGTTCTTCTGCCGATGCCTCTCTTACTTCCTCCGGGAGTGACTGATTCTGCGTCTCTGGTAGTAGCTCTTTTGTCGCAGAGCCTAGTGGACAGTTTGATTCTATGGACGCTTTGTCGTCGCCCGTTCCCGGTAATAATTCTGGCAATGGTTCTGGGGAAGATTCAGGTGACGATCCTATCGAAGGCAACCAGAGGGTCGTAGAGTCCTCCCTTGTTGATGAGGATGCCTTGAAGCGCATGCGGAAAATATGCGGCTTTTCTCAGGAGATTGAGATGCGGGCTCTGCTTCCGGAGGAGAGGCCTTGGTTAGCACCCCCCGATTGGGTGTGTTTATACACCCAATTCTTTCTTCAGTCGCGGTTGTGGTTCCCGCTTCCTTGGTTGCTGACTTCCTATGCCCAGAGACGTGATATAGCTATCTCTCAGGTGTCCCCGGCCGCTATCCGTAATATGGTGGTTGCTCTGGTCCTTGGTGCGGAAGCGAATGTTGATGTTAAACCCAAATATTTTGAGATGATTTCTCAAATGAATATGATAACAGATGAGAATTTCTCCGTTAACATTAAGGCTTGTTGTCGTCTCCTGGCTGGCCGGGGGCCGTCTAAAGCTGACATGTGGCAACAGAAGTATTTCTTGGCTTGTATAAATTCGACTTCCGTGGCTGATCCTGTCTTTAGGACCAAATGGAATTCGCGACTTGGTAGCTTGTTTGTCCTCTGATTTTGGTTGCCCTCGTCATTGGATTTTACTGACCCCTGAGTTTATTTTTCTTTTTAGCGGTTTTTGCAAAGCACTGGCCTCTTCCATCGTGGGCAAGCGATCGTTTGGCTCTGATTCGCCGTCCCAGGGTGGTTTCTTGCGGAGATTTTACGGCTGAGTGTGTTTGGTTTTTCAGCTTTCCGCGGGACTGGTTCTGGATCCTCCTTGGTTGCTGATTCTTTGAAGAGAAATCGAGAAGTCCCATCGGCCAAGAAGATGGGAAAGGTGAAGAGGCGAATTCCCGAATACTTTGTTTTTATCAGGGAGTCAATTTCTGGGGCTCCCGTTGATACTCCAAAGGGTGACATTTCTTCCTCTGCTGCTTTGACTGATATCACCTATTCTCCTGTTTCTGCTACTCTTTCTCTTCGCAGTGAATTGGGGGGGGGGGGGTAGTGACGAGGGAGCACCGTTGGTTGATTCCTCTAAACTTGAGGTTCCGGTGGTCTCTCTTCCGACGGTTGCTTCTCTCACTGGTGTCTTTTTCTGCTGAGTGTGAAGTGGTGAAGGGTGCCGCTGAACGGGCGTCGTCCGATGGTTCCAAAAAGAGGAAGATACTTGCTTCTGACGACTCTGATCCTTCCTTGGTGACGCCTGAGGAATGTGCGCACCTTTTCTAGGGTTTCCGGCTGCCGTCGAGTTCCTTGCCCCCCCCCCCTCGACGATCTGCTCTTTGCTCGGAAATTCAAGGAGTGGGCTTCGGTCAAGGCTCAGGTATGTATTTTTTGTCTTCTCATTCTTCTTATCTTTGTTGTATGTTTCTTACTACATGGATTTTCTCGTAGGCTAAGATGAGGGGGAATCATCTATGCGGTCTATATGATCATAAGTGCAAGCGTCTTTTGGGCGAGTTTGAATCGAAGCGCCATCGTTTGGCTGAGGAGTGGGAGAGATCATCCAACGCGTTTTCGTCTGTGAAAGCTTTGGAGGATGCGTTGTCGAACCTTGATTCCGATAATCAAGGTTTGAAGGCTGAAGTGAAGCGCCTCGAGGAAGATATCGCTGGGCATGGTTTCCGAGAGGAGGAGCTGTTATCTCAGAAGTCGGATTTGGAGGTTGAGGTGGCGCGTTTGAAGGATTCTCTCAAGGAGTCAGCGGAGTTGTTGAGTCCATTATGTCTGCTCGTTTTGGTGATTTTTTGGAGAAGGTGAGGAAGTATCTATCTGATTGGGATGTTGTTCGCCCCAGATTGAGACTCAGCTTTCGAGGGTCGTTAGCTGTCTCAAGCTGTTCATTGAGGAGTGGATTCCCATTCCTGAGGAGAAGCTGGCCAAAAATGAGCAGGCTTTGTCACATCAATCGGCTGTTTTGGACCAGATGGATGTGCACGAGCTGAGTCTGGACGATCTTCCATCATTCCCTTTCGACGAATACTTGACTGACTAGTTGCTATGTTGTTCCTTGTTTTCTTTTGAATTATGAATGGTCCTTCGGACTTTTTCGTTTGTAAAGTATTTGGAGTATTGAAAAAAGGTTCCTTATCTGGTTTCGGAGTTTTGTTTGTCCTTTTGTGTTTTTTGTATGAGGGAGATGTTATTTGCGTTTGTTCTCGTATGGTGTCGCTGTTCTAGTTTCTGGCTTGGAAAACTCTTTTTTTTTTAGTGACGTCTTATCTGGTCTTTTATCGGTGTGTTCCGTGAGTTTGACCTCGGCTTTTCTTTCTTTTTGGCTGGAGAGTGGGACTCGGCCTGGCTTATCCCCCGTTCGAGTTCGATGCGGCCTATCCGATCTCCGACCCGTGCGAGTCTGGCCTCAGCTTCATTGTTGGGTCAGGGTTTTTACACCCTTCAACAATAATGTTTCTTCTTTAGGCGGAGAGCGGGACTTGGCCCGGCTTACCCCCTGTAAGGTAGGAGGATTGAGATAATTGCATGAGCTAGCTTGATGTGGCTTATCCGATCTCCGACCCGTGCGAGTCTAGCCTTGGCTTCATTGTCGGGTCAGGGTTTTTACGCTCTTCACCGAGAATGTTTCTTATTTAGGCAAAGAGCGGGACTCGGCCCGGCTTACCTGTAAGGTAGGATCGAGATAAGTGCATGAGCTAGCTTGATGAGGCCTATCCGATCTCCGACCCGTGCGACTCTAGCCTCGGCTTCATTATCGGGTCAGTGTTTTTACACCCTTCACCGAGAATGTTTCTTCTTTAGGCAAAGAGCGGGACTCGGCCCGGCATACCCCATGTAAGGTAGGATCGAGATAAGTGCATGAGCTAGCTTGATGCGGCCTATCCAATCTCCGACCCGTGCGAGTCTGGCCTCGGCTTCATTGTCGGGTCAGGGTTTTTACACCCTTCACCGAGAATGTTTCTTCTTTAGGCAGAGAGTGGGACTCGGCCCGGCTTACCCCATGTAAGGTAGGATCAAGATATGTGCATGAGATAGCTGGATACGGCCTATCCGATCTCCGACCCGTGCGAGTCTGGCCTCAGCTTCATTGTTGGGTCGGGGTTTTACACCCTTCACCGATAATGTTTCTTCTTTTCTTTTGTTGTTGGGGCTGCACCCTTTTCATGGGCTGCCTACGTACCCCGGGGGATCAAGCCACACGTAGTTCATTCGTCTGTATATATATATATATATATATATATATATATATATTTATATATATATATATATTTTTTTATTTTGTTTTCTTTTTTTTTTTTTTTTTGAGATCAGAGGCTAAGTGTTTCTTGGAGATATACGCTTTTCTTGCGAGCTCGGATGCGTTTTTCGGGTAGATGTTGTTTTCCTTTCCTTTTCAACCGCTTTTGTTGACGGGCATTGCTTGTGGTTTGATTTCTTGTGTAGTCGTTTCATGTGGTTCTGGCCGGCTTTGTTCGACGGCTGGCACACTTTTACTTGGGTCATTCTCGTTGTTCTTCGGGGTCTGCGCTGTCGCAACCGAGTGGACAGTCTTTATTTCTTCCACTGCTCGTTTATCGGGCTTTGGTTCTTTTCGATATGATTTTTTTCATCGTCGGAGCTTTGCTTTCTGACTCTTGTCATGTTTGTTAAGCAGTCTTTTTGGCTCTCGAGTTTTTTGTTCCATCACGAAGCATGCCCTTGATGTGCCTTGGCTTCCCTTAATCGTGTGAACTCCGTATGTGCGTGGGATTTTTATGCATTAGTAGTAGGTTTACGGTACTTGTGGGAACCGAAATTCACCTACTGTCAATGAATCGTAAATAAGGAAACTTTGAGTAAACCCTAAGTTTCCAGAGGACCCGGCTATCTGCAGAACCGCGCAACGATAATTATGAAAACGATGAACTTAGAATTAAAGTATCAATGAACGAAATTGAGAGCAAGAAGGTTTTTATTCAGAATCTGCGTAAGAACTCTGTTACAACAAGAGTGGCCTTAGCTGTGTGAGCCGTCGGCGAAGTCCCTAACTCTAGAAGTCTAAGACCGAAAACCCTAGTTGAGACGCAGCTCGCTAACAGAAAACGGAAATATTCTTAAATGCTAAGTTTGGTGGTGAAAGCTCTGAAAATCGTATCCCTGCTTCTTCCCTATGCCTCTTGCTTATATACTCCTCTCCGAGGCGGTTTTAGTCTTTCCATTTCGCCCAAATTTGAGTTTATTGGAAATCTTCCATTTATCTCGATCCTTTCTTTTTTCCCGCGGAAATCTTCTATTTATCTTCAAACTTGCCATTTATCTTCAAACTTGCCATTTATCTTCAAACTTGACATTTATCTTCCTTCTTCGAGTAAACCATCAAAACGTTATCGTATCTTTGGGTTAGATTTTGTTAAGATCGTGAGATGGGCTTTTATCGCGTTTTAGGACCTTCCGAGCCGTTGTGCGATAAATCCATTTTACGACTTTATACGAGATCGTTTCCTGATCTAATGCCGTTTTTAGTAAATTCCCCAAGTTAATCGTAAATTTTAGCTACGTTCGTTTCTCGGTTAATCGTTGCCGTTTTTACGATTCACTCGACGCTTTTATTAAAAACGCATTTTTTACGATTTTACGAAAAATCTCGAATAAATCGTATAGTTTAGGCAATGTTTAGTGTTTCGTTTAACCGTTGCCGTTTTATACGATTTCCTTGAGATCTTTTCGAGAAAACAAAGTTTTACGGTTTTTATCGTAAAAATCGAATGATAGGACGGATTGAGACGAAACGGAAGAAATTTCAACCGTGGTTCGGAACACGACCGTGTCGAAGGACGTAAGCCTTGAATTGGGGATACGGGAAATCAAGGCTCGAGACGGTCGGTTCGACGTACGGCGAGTCGAACCAGAGCGGTTCAGCTCGCCGTTTGACGAACTTCCCAGGAAGCTTCTAGCTCGCCCAACGGCAAGCTAGACATGACGTGACTAGCTCGTGTTTAACGGCGGTTTCGGTTTTTCTCGTTTTCGTGCTTAAATCGGACGATTGTGTAATCGACGTTTGTTTCGTTTTTTTGAGATAACGATCTTCCGAGTTTTCCGCGGATTTCCTTTGCTCAGAATTCTCTTTTGGATTTATAAAAACGATTCTTCGAGTTTTATAAAACGATTTCTCGAGGTTTATAAAACGATTCCTCGAGTTTTATAAAACGATGCTTCGAGTTTTATAAAACGATTTCTCGAGTTTTATAAAACGATTTCTCGAGTTTTATAAAACGATTCCTCGAGTTTTATAAAACAATTTCTCGAGTTTTATAAAACGATTCTTCGAGTTTTATAAAACGACTTCTCAAGTTTTATAAAACGACTTCTTTTATCTTTTTGCGGGGAGTTTTGGCTGTTGATTCCGTCGTACCGATTTTGACCCCAACAGTTAGCCCCCCAGCTCGTAAGAATCGTAGAGTTCTTACGAGCGGATCGAACTTGTTTTGCGAGTATGGTAGAATTAGGCGGAACTTTAATGGCCAAAAGTTCAAAGGTGAATAGTAAACTTTTTCCTATAAGTATATGGAGTAAATTTTTGAATTCTTTACTTCATTCTCCATAACTTATCCAAGAAATTTCCTTTGAGTTTGCTTCTCTCAAAGTTTTCAAGTATGTTTTCAAAAAGAAGAATTCGTTCCTCAACCAGTTTTGATTCTCGTAACTCCGAGGGAACGAGCTCGCAACCTCGAGTTTCGGTTCCGAAAGAGGAGTACTCATTTCCGTCGATCGGTCCACTTGATCGTGCGGCTTATTGGGCGCTAGGAGATGAGTCGGGGTCCGCTAGGCCTGGGATTTGGTTTCCAGCTCTGTCGGATGCTTATCGAGCTTCCAGATGTCTGAGCTCAGCTCCTCCTAACAACATTGAATCCATGCGGGAATTTTGCCGAGTTCCAGAAACGGTCGAGTTTCACCTCCCAGTCGCCGGGGAGAGTGACAAGGCTGCACCTGATGGCTTTTTTACGTGCTATAATGCATTTTTGCAGCAATGCCATTTATGGTTTCCGATCCCGGAGATCATTGTTCGATATCTTCAAAGGCTAGGATTATCGATCAGTCAGTTGACTCCCCAAGGCTTAAAACAACTCGTTGGTCTCTTGACGCTGAGCTACGAGCAGGGAATCACCCTCAGCGTTGACCATCTCGAGGGTTTACTGAAGCCGTTAAAGAGGACGCAAAGGATCACTTTATGCCCTCGTGCAGAAATCGTTACTGGTTGCTCGTCGAACTCTTCTTCTTGGAAGAAAAATTTCTTCTATGTTCGTATTGACAGCGCGTCAGTCGAGGAGAATTGCATCCCGTTTTTCACGACCGTGTGGGGTCGGAAAGGTATGTGATTTGAGTTCATACGAATTTCCTCCTTTTTTTATTCGTTTTCGTTTTTTGTAGAGACCAACCCTTTACCTCCGCATCCGGTGGATCTCCCGAGTATCACTGCCTCACTTAAACGCGGGGAAGTTGACTGGGGCAGTTTCTCTCCACAGGGCGTCTGCCAGGCGGTTGCTCTCTTCCGATCTCGGCTTTTTGCGGATTCTCCGATTCATGAAGAGGATCCGTTCATAGGAGAATTTATCCCGTAGGTTCCCTCAATGAGGAGGGGTAAGTCGAGATCACGAAGGGATAAACATTCGGTTATTGAAGATGATGAATCTGAACGTACGGCCTCTCCCGATAATATTCTCAAGGACTTCCTTGACAGCTAAGCGAAAGAAGGTGTTTGGGCGACTGCGGGCGGATCGTCGACCTCCAATTTTCTGTGCGTTGATCCTGATCAAGTTCCGGAGTTTACTAGAGGGTCCGAGCAAGCTAAAGAGGTTCGTGTGTTTATATTTATCGAGCGATTTTATCATCGGAAGATTTCGCTTATTCCTTTTCTTTGGCAGGGTTTCCTTGTCATGAGCCGGGCCCTAGATAGCCGTATTGCTGAAGCTCGTCTTGCCGAGTTTCGAGCAGATATGGCCGAAAAAGAAGTTGCTCGCCTTCGGGCAGAGGTTGAGGCTAACCAAGCCGAAGAAATGGTTGAGAGGGAGATAGCTCGTGTGAGGGATGAGTGTGTAGTTAGCTCTTGCCGTGCCAGGAAGCTTTCTGACTAAAGAATTCGTCGTGCTCGTCGTGCAGGCAAAAGAGAGGTTGCTGAGGAGATGAAGGCCCGTCGTGAGTGATTTGCAACTGGTTATGCGGATGCTGAAGTTGCTCAACGGGTGCATGGTGATTATCGCGAATGTCGCGGTGTTGTTCATGGGTTGTCTCAGAACAAAGGGTATTCGTTCCTTGAGGAATACTCCGTGCAGAGGGGGCATCTGGATCAGAAGAAAGACATGCAGCCCGAACTTTTTGATCTTAGGGCGCGCATGTGGGATCAGTGGAACCCCATTGTGGTGTCGCCGGATTCGGTCGAGGTCGGACCTGGGATCCCGGATGTGGATGTCGAAGTCGACCAGCCATGGCTCGATTCCAGTGATGTCCATGTTTGATGACTTCAGTGTGTGATGTTGTTGCTTTTCTGATTTCGTTGTTGTTTTTCCGGGACTGGCCGTTGGTGGCTTTGAATCCCTGCCGCTGGGTGGTGTGTATTTGAAGACTTTCTAATAAGAAATATTTTCTAAGTATGAAATTTGCGTTTCGTTTTAGATGTAGAGGTAAGAATACGAGTTGTCGTCTCGCATCTAACTCTTGGTGTAGATCGTCCGGTTCGTTAACTCGGAAGGTTTCGTTTTTTACGAGTGTTTAGATGTGGGCGAAGAGACATGCCTTTAGGATCTCGATTCATGCCTTGAGACGTTAGAGACCAGTGTGCTGGGTTTAGGGCAAGACCTAGATTTACTTTCGGATTGAGGCTATGCGATGACTAGTCGGCTTTCGTTTTGCCTGTTGCAATTTTAACCTGATTCCATACCGATTTAGAATCTGCGATAGGTTCTCGGCTTATACGATTCGTATGGTTGGAATCGAGCATCTCACCGGGAACAATTTCTAAGTTGCCCGGAAGTGCTGACCAAAAATTTGGATTTCTTTTAAAGTGCGCTATTTTATCCTAGTCGGATGTATGCGGACCGATAGGTCGGTGCGTTTGTTTAGGACGGCTAGTGTGCTCGACGGGGCCAATCGCCGAGCGTTCGTGTTTTTATAGTCGCAGACGGACTTAATGGAATATTTTTCTCGAGAATTTAGGCGACGTCTAGCCGTTTTTTTTCCGAAAATATTTTGGTGTATAAGTTTCGTAGAAACAATTAAGTGGCTGTTACTGCAGAAGTAATTTCCGGATGTTTGGAATTTGTTTTTTTGCATTTTCGATAGTAGCGGAGATTTTATAATATTCTAACTTTGTCTTTATTAAAAAGTTTCGAAAATTTTTCGATTACAAAGTGAAAGTTTTAAAAATTTGAGAGTATACGAATACTCGTATACGTACCCACTCCCCCCCCCCCCGTTTTGGAAAGGGGGATAGCTGAACTCGTCTCTAGGCGAGCTGCCTACGTATTCCTTTCGGAAATTAAGCCATCTCGTAGTTCTGATTGTTTGTGCGAGTATCCTTACTCGGCTGTCGCAGACTTTTCGATCACTTTAGTTGCTGGATCGATGTCTTTGTCCGGGCTTGTTTCCTCCGGTAGAAGTGATGGGTGCAGAAACTTGTTGTTTCTCGACCGTTGCTTGCTTTGAGTCATCTTCCGCGGGCGGTGGCGTGACCTTTGCCCGTTTTGGTTTCACGATTGTGACCGCCAATTGCTTCAGCTTGTGTTCGGCCAGGAAGCAGGATCGCGATTGTCTTTGGCATCCCCAAATTGCTGCGATTCCCGTAGGAGTCAGGAATTTGATGCCTAAGTGATACGTCGACAAAATCGCCTTCATGAAATTTATCCAAGGCGTGCCCATGATCACATTTTAAATGGCCGATAAATCGACTACCGTGAAGTTGACGATTTTCATCACTTCTTTGGCTGCCACAGGTAGCCGGATTGATCCTAAGGTCATTGATGTCTCGCCGGAAAAGCTGGTCAACGGTTTTGGAATAGGTTCGACTTCCGAGAGTTCGATTCCCATACGTGCTAACATATTGCGGAAGATCACGTTGACGGTACTTCCGGTATCGACCAGGATTCGAGCGACTTCTAGATCACTTATCAATAAGTCGATGACAAGGGGATCGGCATGTGGTTGGTCGATTCTGCCGGTTTCAGCGTCATCGAACGAGATTACCCCCTTTGGAGTGTCATCTGTCAGCACCTTCCAACTCGAGCCGTTTTCGGTTTTGCGTTGGTAGGATTTGATAGACGAGACGGTGTCATTGTAATATTGCGATTCACCGATAATCATGTTGATTTTTCGGCGGTTAGCGTCGTTACCCTTCTCGTTTTGCCTTCGTCTGCGTTTTTCGCCTGACTGGTTCCCCCGAGGCGGAGTTTCCGCTCGCAAATTCTTGTCGTTTTTCGGGACGTGGTCTGAATCGCGGATGAGATCCTTGACGCTGGATATCTCGGAGAGTTCTCCCGCGATCAGTTTCGCGGCAAGCTTGGCGCCGAGAACTTTGCAGTTCACGGTAGAATGTCCACGGGTTTGGTGGAGGTCGCAGAAAGAATTCTCGTCGTAATTCAAATTTCTCGTCCACGTGTTACCCGTAGTTCGCCCTTGTTCCGATCCGGAGTTAATGGCATAGTTGTGCGCCTCTTGGAGATCCTGACCCTCGTGATGGACGAACTTGTCATTACGAGAGTTCTTCTTTTTCTGCTTCTGCTCGGACGCGTTATCCTTTGCGGATGTTTTCGTCGGCTTATGCTTTTCGGACAGGATTTTAGTCTCCTCCTCGATGGTTATATAATCGGTAGCCTTATGGAGCGCGTCCTAGATCGTCCGCGGTTTCTCGATAGTTATCCATTTGCGGAACTTCGACTTGAACCAGAGGGATTTCCTTAGCGCGTCGATGGCGGCTTTGTCGCTGATTCCGCTAACTCTAGCCATGACGAGTTTGAATCTACTCATGAAATCGCGGAGGGATTCGTCCTCCTTTTGTGACAAGCTCCAGAGATCGGCGTCGGAGGTTTCCGGATTGATGAACATTGAGTATTGCTTCAGGAATCCGGAGGCGAGTTGGCGGAAACTTCCGATCGAATTCCGCCTAAGTTTGGCGAACCACTCGATCGCTGCTCCTTCTATATTTTCGTGATCCTTGACTTTGGCTTGTCCCATAGTGATTTGGAAGGCCTGCAGGTGCGCTTTGGGATCAGACGTCCCATCGTAAGTTGGCACCTTAAGTTTCCCGGGATCAGGCAGCTTGACCTCGGTGATGTGAGCCGTGAAGGGCGTTTTCCGAGATTCGTACAGTAGCCGAACGATTTTGGGTAAGGCGTTGGTAGCGTGATGAATCTAAGATTTCACCGCTTTTACCGCTGCAGCCGTTTTAGTGATGTACACGCGGAGATCGCGAATCTCGGTCAGATCGCCAGGAGTTTTCCGACCTCGTCGGCGTTTGCTGCGAATGACCGAAGTCGAGTTCCTCCTTGTCTCCAGTAAGAGAACGTTCGGGAGAAGACTCCGGTGGAGGGCTGCGAGTTTTTCTTCTCCTAGGGTGGATGTCAGCGTCCTCGTCTGACGAGTCGGCTTGGTCGCTCTTTTCCAGGTAAACCCTTTTGATGCTGTCGCCCTCGGTCTCCTGTTCGTGAGTAGGAGATTTTTCCGATTCGTTTAGCGTCACGTCAGGGTTGTCTTTTTCGGAATCCTTCTCCGGCAAGTTACCCTGCTCGGTTCTGGGGCGATCCATAGGATTGGCGAAATCGAGTCTCCTTCCACGGATTTAGTGGTTCCGCGGGGGCGTATCGCTCTGGTTTTCGCAGTTAGGGTTTCGACCCGTTTTGCGAGCGAACCAATGAGCTGTTCCTGCTCTTCCGATTTTTTGTTAAACTCGGAAAGCATCTTTTCGATGGTTTCGGCATTAGCGTTCGTTGCGCTGACCGCGGGCGCATCTTGTGGTGGTGGTTTTTTATCAATGTTGTCGCCTTTGTCGCGAGTTTGTTGGTCACCAGTCATCGTTTCTTCGTTGGACATGTTGCGGCTTCGGTGTAAGATAGATCTGACCCCCTCCTCCTTCTAGCGCCAAACTGTGGGAACCGAAATTCACCTACTGTCAATGAATCGTAAATAAGGAAACTTTGAGTAAACCCTAAGTTTCCAGAGGACTCTCATTAAAAGTAAAACTTCCTCTCTGTCGAGGATTTTCCTCACTAAGCTTTCAGGCGTTCCTCGGGGCAAGAAGTTCCAAGCCCGGCTATCTGCAGAACCGCACAACGATAATTATGAAAACGATGAACTTAAAATTAAAGTATGAATGAACGAAATTGAGAGCAAGAAGGTTTTTATTTCGAATCTGCGTAAGAACTCTGTTACAACGAGAGTGGCCTTAGCTGTGTGAGCCGTCGGCGAAGTCCCTAACTCTAGAAGTCTAAGACCGAAAACCCTAGTTGAGACGCAGCTCGCTAACAGAAAACGGAAATATTCCTAAATGCTAAGTTTGGTGGTGAAAGCTCTGAAAATCGTGTCCATGCTTCTGCCCTATGCCTCTTGCTTATATACTCCTCTCCTAGGCGGTTTTAGTCTTTCCATTTCACCCAAATTCGAGTTTATCGGAAATCTTCCATTTATCTCGAACCTTTCTTTTTTCCCGCGGAAATCTTCTATTTATCTTCAGACTTGACATTTATCTTCCTTCTGTGAGTAAACCATCAAAACGTTATCGTATCTTCGGGTTAGATTCCGTTAAGATCGCGAGATGGGCTTTTATCGCGTTTGAGGACCTTTCGGGTCGTTTTGCGATAAATCCATTTTATGACTTTATACGAGATCGTTTCCTGAGCCGATGCCGGTTTTAGTAAATTCCCAGAGTTAATCGTAAAGTTTAGCTACGTTCGTTTCTCGGTTAATCGTTGCCGTTTTTAAGATTCACTCGACGCTTTTATTAAACACGCGTTTTTTACGATATATACGAAAAATCTTGAATAAATCGTTTACTTTAGGCAATGTTCAGTGTTTCATTTAACCGTTGCCGTTTTATACGTTTTTCTCGATTTCTTTTCGAGAAAACAAAGTTTTACGGTTTTTATCGTAAAACTCGAATGATAGGACGAATTGAGACGAAACGGGAGACATTTCGACCGTGGTTTGGAACACGACCGTGTCGAAGGACGTAAGCCTTGAATCGGGGATACGGGAAATCGAGGCTCGGGACGGTCGGTTCGACGTACGGCGAGTCGAACGGACCGGTTCAGCTCGCCGTTTGGCGAACTGCCCGGGAAGCTTCTAGCTCGCCCAACGGCGAGCTAGTTGGGACGAGACTAGTTCGCCCAACGGCGAGCTAAGCCGACTGGCTTAGCTCGACGTTGGGCGAGCTAGTCGTGACGTGACTAGCTCGCGTTTTACGGCAGTTTCGGTTTTTCTCGGTTTTGTGCTTAACTCGGACGATCTTGTAATCGGCGTTTGTTTCGTTTTCCGCGATAACGATCTTCCGAGTTTTCCGCGGATTTCCTTTGCTCGGAAATCTCTTTTGGATTTATAAAACGATTCTTCGAGTTTTATAAAATGATTTCTCGAGTTTTATAAAATGATTCCTCGAGTTTTATAAAAGGATGGTTCGAGTTTTATAAAACGATTTCTCGAGTTTTATAAAACGATTTCTCGAGTTTTATAAAACGATTCCTCGAGTTTTATAAAACGATTTCTCGAGTTTTATAAAACGACTCTTCGAGTTTTATAAAACGACTTCTCAAGTTTTATAAAACGACTTCTTTTATCTTTTTGCGGGGAGTTTTGGCTGTTGATTCCGTCGTACCGATTTTGACCCCAACAGTACTGCTTTTCATGGAGTGTATCCATTGGGTTCCGAATATGCCGTTGTAGATAGTCGGCTTGTCTAGTATCGTGAATTTAACCTTCTTGCGGGTATTTCCTACGTATACCGGTAGTTTGACGGTTCCTTCTGACATGAAGGTGTCGCCTGCGAAACTGACTAGGGGGCTTGTTTTGGGTTTGATGCCGTCTTCTTGTATATCCATTTTTCTTAGTTTGTCCTTGAAAATTATGTCCACGGTGCTTCTGGTGTCGATTAGGATCTGAGATACTTCACAGTCGCCGATCATCAGCGTGATGACCAGTGGATCGTTATGCGAGATATCCCAACCTTCCGTGTCTAAACAATTTAGGGTGATGCAGGTGTGTTTCGTCGTATTGTTCTTGGTGCCCTCCATTTTTGTGTTGCTTTCCTCGTCGTATGCTGCGTCTACCCTCTCCGCGCAGGATAATCCTCTCATGATGATACTAACTCTTCGTCTTGGTAAAGGTGGCGGGACGTCTTCCCGGTTTTTGTCTGGCCTTTCTCTTTTCGGATATACGATTTTGGTTCTTGCTTCTCTCTTTGCTTCGTGCTCCTTGCGGGTTGCTTCCCTTCTTGGAGGCGTTTGGTGGCGATTTTCTCTTCCGCGTTCAGTGTTAGCTCGACTTCCCTCACCGTCAGGCGGCTTGATTTCGCCCCTTTGATGTACACTGAGTAATGATTTAGGAATGCTGTCAATAGTTGTTGATAACTGTCGATCGATCTGGACTCGGGTCACGAGAACCATCTTAGTGCTTGTCCGGTGAGGTTTTCCAAAAAACAGTAGCCAGCGTCTTTCTCTTCGGGTGTGAAGTGCGCTCGCCCCATCGCGTTGGTGAATGCAATCATGTACTGACGGGGGTCTGCGCTTCCGTCGTAGGTAGGAAATTTTATCTTCCCGATGTGTCATACGGGTCTATTTTAGTTTCTGGCTGTAAACAGGGAGTTTTGCGTTTCTTCAAGCATTCGGTCGATTTCTGGCACGGCGCTCGTGGCTTGATGTACTCGGGAGTTTATACTTTTAAAGGTCACTTGTAGCTCCTAGATGATTTTATCTCGGTCGTCGTTTCTCGGATCGTGTTGATGTTGATCGAGCGGTGGAGTTGGTTGTCTTCATATCTGAGTCCTTGAAGAAGTTTCTTTGTATTTGGGCTGCCAGCTCGGCGGATATACGTGTTTCTCCTCGAAAATCCGTTTGCTCTTCCTCCCATCTTTGGGTCGAGTCTGTGTCAAGGCTTTGATCATTCGTCCTTATTCTAGCACGTGTAAGTTTGTCGATCTTTTTTACCAAGGAGTGCAATACGGTAGATAGTTATTTATTCTATGAGTCTTCTTTGGGAGTGTGGAGAATCAGTGGGTTGGTTGAGTGTTCTTGCGATCTTTCTGGTTAAGTCATGCTTGCCATATGTTCATTTGGGTGGTTTGTTCCTTCCGTGGATGGCGTCGTAGTCGGGGCGTTTCTGGCACTTGATAGCATGGCATCTATTGCAGTGTTGGTTGGTGGGCGTGTACTCCCTATGTTAGTTTGGACATTTTTTCCGATATCGGTCGTATTTTCCGCCGTTGCTCATGTGGGTAGTCGCTCACTTGTTTTCACCGGAGGTTGTCCGCTGGATGAGGTAGACATCTTTTGCTCGTGATTTTTACTTCGTGCATTAGAAACCTTTAGGCCCCATGGTGGGCGCCACTTGTTGAACCCTATATCCGGGAATAAGTGCTTAGGAAACTTAGTTAGATGTTTATGTGAGATTAGAGAGGGGTCAAAGGTTTCGTTTATTGAAGTGTAATCTGAACCGAAAGTGAATACAAAGAACACGTCGTCGAATGACGAAACTAGGAAAATATGTTATTGTTACTTTCTCTCTCTAAGCTCTGTTGTTTTTTCTCCTCCTCTTTACATTGAATGCTTCTTCTATTTATACTCGCTCGAGATTCTTTCTTCTATCCTCCGCTAGGTATGTGCAGAGAGTTGATTTGGCGTCCATCATTACTTGGTTGCTTGTGTTGATTTTCTGTCTACTATCAGCGGTTGGTGTGGCCTACGCGCTAGGTCTCTGTTCATTGCGTGTGCCGCAGGTATTCGTCCTGTCGACTGGGTTTCTGATTGGGCTTTGTTGTTTTGATGCTCAACTCGCGAGTGGGCCGACGGCCCATCCTCCAACAGGGAGGAGCTTAGAAGCATCTGGCATGTATGGGAGAGAAGGGGATGCAGCCGAGTATTGTCACTTGTAACTGTTTGATCGGTTGTGCAAA
Source organism: Eruca vesicaria subsp. sativa (assembly GCA_932364175.1). Classification (NCBI taxonomy): domain Eukaryota; kingdom Viridiplantae; phylum Streptophyta; class Magnoliopsida; order Brassicales; family Brassicaceae; genus Eruca; species Eruca vesicaria. The sequence goes on from CAKOAT010927375.1 coordinate 103,664, forward strand.
GCGGGTCATGTGGACCGTGCGATGAGGTTATTTGCGTCGATGGAGATTAGAGAGAAGTTTACTTACACTTCTATTGTGAATAGTCTATGCAAAGATGGGCGGCTTATGTGCACTTTGAAGCTGTTATTGTTGTGTTACAATAATGGAATGAAGATTATGTCGCCTATGAGACGAGCAGTGTTGTCGGGTTTAAGGATGACGGTATCTTACCAGGCAGCGAGAAAATAGATCACAAATTTAAAGCTGCTAGTGCACTGCACTAACAAATCCTTAAGATACTGAAATGTATTTAGAGAAAAGTTCTTGATCTTTAAGGGCTCTTTTTATCTAGTGGAGATTCGAGAAGTCTCTTTTGGAGCTAGGGACTTTTCTTTCCTCTGCATCAATGGACTCCTATCTTCAGACATAACCCAAGTTATAGCATAAACTTCTAATTAATGAGGTTTTCTATATTTCCTCTATTTCTAAATAAGTGTCCGTTTACCATTTTTTCTTGTTTCAAAATAATTGTGTTTTTACATTTTCAATGCAATTTTTCATTTATAATCTCATTTTTATCCTTTTAACCAACCAATAGATATTTTTCTACATTATTTTTATTTAAATAATTATAAATTAAATGAAAACATAATAGTATATTTTCTTATTTTTTAATATACGTGAAATATATCAAAACGACACTTATATTGAAACTGAATATCAAAACAGTTACTTGTGTCGCCCTTAAGTAAAGATTTTTTTTTCTCTTGTGCATATAGCTATTGAGATGGACTTTGGCTAGAGAGATGTACTAGCTTATTGTTAACTGGATTGTAACAGAGCTTCTGTACAAGTTCCTAGCTATGTTCATTGTGCAGGGTCAACAACATCAATGACCTGAGATGAGTTATTGTTTCACTATTAAACGTCAATTTTGTGTTACAAAGAAAACGTCAATTTTCAATACGTGCATTGCATTCAGACAAAAATATATTAGCTTGTTTGGAGATTTTGTTTTATGGTTATTAGCAAACTAGCAATTGACCATATATATATACATCTTGTTACGTTTCCATTATAGTTTTACGTTTGTGATTATATGGTCACATGTTGTGTTGACAACTTTTTTTTTTTTTTTGTTGACAACTTAAATATCAATAAGGGATTTTTTATCATTATCTTATACACAGTTTTTTTTAAAGAAAAATTGGGTAATTATTGTAAATACACGCAAGATTCATCGTTTCTGCACCAGTTTTCGGCAAAAAATAGTTTATTATTTTTTATAAGCACAAATGTATCAGAAAGCTGAACAATATTTATGAAAATGTATATTTGTTTTCAATAAATTCTTGTTTTATACACTAATTTCTTTCATACTTTTGCTTAAATAGTTAAAAGAAAGATTATATATTACTCACCTTAAATATAAGTTGGACAAGAATATTAAATAGACTTGACACTTAGCATCTTTTTGTGTGTCATCTACTTATATTTGTATATATGACTTCATTAAAATCAGATACTATTTTTACCTTTTTGGAAATATATTCTAATTTTAAAAATTATAATCAATATGTAATAAATAGATTTTGATTTCTTTTTTTTTTCTTTTAAGAAAAGGTAAAGTTAGAATACCTAATTTAATAAGAAAGGATTCCACCTTCTTTTTCTTCTTCTAAAATAGTTAACCCCTTCGATTTACAATACAATTCACCTTCACATATGTGACTAACTCTCTCCATCTCTCTCCGAGTTATTACCCTTAATCCCTTAACAACTAACAAAAAACATTGTATATAACACTATTCACCTTCTCTCGCTCTTGTGTCGTTGAGCTATTTATTTGAACCCTCTCACTCTAAGTTATTACGTACATCCTGAATCTGTTTCTCAAACTAACCATATTTCAAGAACCACAGACAGTCTAACAAAAAAAAAGACATGCCTTTAAGCAACAATGTAATCGGTTGCATAAACATCATCGCCGTCCTCCTCTCAGTTCCGGTTATCGGCGCGGGAATCTGGCTAACCGTCGGAACAGTAAACTCCTGCATCATGTTTCTTCAATGGCCAGTAATAATCCTCGGAATCTTGATACTTCTTGTGGGTCTCGCTGGTCTCATAGGAGGGTTCTGGAGGATCACTTGGCTTCTCGTTGTTTACTTAATTTCTATGCTTGCTCTCATCGTACTTTTAGGTGTTCTTGTCGGATTTATTTACAAGGTTACCCTTAGAGGCTCTGGTCGTCCACAACCAAGCAGAGCATATCTTGAGTATAGTCTTCAAGATTTTTCTGGTTTCTTACGTCGACGAGTTCAGAGATCTTATAAATGGGAAAGAATTCGTACTTGTTTGAGTAGTACTAGTATTTGTCCTGACTTAAACCAGAGATTCACTAAGGCTCAAGATTTCTTCGATGCTGATCTTAGTCCCATTCAAGTAAGTGAATTTTAGAGACTTTCATTGAACATGCTCTTATACTGTATGTTTACAACTTTCGGTTAAGATAACATTAGATCTCCAACTTTTTTGTTTCTTCCACAATCCATATTATTAAAACATGATCCTGTTTTAAAAAATCTAGATTCTGCCCTTGGAGTTTTTTCATATTTATAAGATAATACCACTCTTAATTTAGAATTTTAATTAACTAAACAGCTAAATATTCCCTATATTTATAATAACTGATCCTTTTCCCTATTTTGTGATTAATAATATTTATTATGAAAATTATATTTCCTATTTAATTTTAATATTATATTTACGTATATAATATTATTTAGGGATCAAAAAATTAAAAATTATTATTTACTATGTCACTTTATCCATGATATTGATATGTCACTTTATCCATGATATTGATATGTTAATTCAATTTTTTATAAATAATTTTTAGATAACGAAAAAACTAATATTTTTATATGAATAGATTTTGTTTTTTTTTCTATTTCCATTGTTTCATTTTTCTCAAATGACAAGAAAATTTGCATTAAAGAAATTACAAAAATTTAATTTTCTTTAGTATTAAAAGTATGAGTTATTTAACTAATTAAAAAAATTATCTGTTTTATGGGGTTTTAAGCAGATCAACGAATATCATATTGAAGATTAATAGCGAGTTTTAGGATATTCACCGGGTTTAATCAAAATTTTAATTAATTAATTTTCATTATGGGATGCACCGGTTTAACTATGGGTTTGGGTTAGATATGAAAACATTACGTGAAAATCAATATTAAAATATAACATTTTAAATATTAATAGAACAATTTTAAAAATTTTGTGTCTACATAATTAATTGAAATAAATTTTATCAAAATGGTCAAAATCTAGTGTGTATTTTAATCGATTATTCAAAAAATTTCTTGATAGTAATTTGACATTTTTAAAGGGCTAGTGCATAAGCGGCAACTAGATGCCGCCTACAACGATTTTTAGAAAAAAACTAGTCTAAACTTTTTTTCGCTTATGACGATCTATATAATTATTTTCAAAGTGATTTTCGCTACAGAGCTCTCATGTTAAAAAAATAGAGCTGTTAATATCATTTATACCCTTAATAAATAAAAATATTGTTAGTATATAATTAACCATTATTAAAAAAGAATTTTATCATTATCAAAACCTAATTAAAAATGATCTATATTGATTGATCCACTATATCTATACTATTATTTGCGAAGTGATTTTTCGCAACCTTTAACGTTAAAATTAGAGAGGTTAATATTATTTATACCCCTAATAAATAATATAATTTATTAATATATAATTAACCACTATTAAAAACGAATTTTATAATTATAAAAACCTAAAAATAATCTATATTGATTTATCCAAACGATTATTTTATATAATATATTTTAAAAATATAAATAAATCCATATATGTATTATCATCAATTTGATAATTATAATTATCTAAAAATATTATATATATATATATATTATAAAGTCTTGTTAACATTAATGAATCATTAGATTTATTAATATAGAATTAACCATAAATTAAAAATGAATTTCCCTGATTTATTAATTAGTATTATAACAAAATTTATATTGTATTATAAAAACAATATCTTACATCATAAAATATTTCTTTTAAACCCTACATATATATTTCCTATATAGTTTTATGTATACATGAGTGTTTTCGAGTTTAATTTTACCAAGAAAATATAATTTTATTATAATAAAAACTTTCAATAAAAGAATTGTTGTTTAACTTATTGTTTTATTTTTTGAACATATGAATATTAACTTATTTTAATGGAAAATATTTAGTTTAATATTTATTGGTTTTATTTATAAATATTTGCAAAATTATTCATCTCGTATGTGCGAGTAAAACATTTAATTTTCTGTGTAAGCGAGTGCTTGAACGCTATCTAAACCAATTTTTAGAACATTACATTGATTTATTACCATGAAACTATTTTGTCCATATATTTTAAATTTTCATTTAATTCCAAGGCCGTTTGTTTATTTTTCAGTCTGGTTGCTGCAAGCCCCCAACAAAATGTGGTTACACCTTTCAGAATGCTACTTACTGGATAAGTCCCATAGCATTGCATGTGGATATGGACTGTTTAAAATGGAGCAATGATCAAAACACTTTGTGCTACAGTTGTGACTCTTGCAAAGCTGGTTTGCTGGCAAACCTCAAGATTGATTGGTTAAAAGCAGATATATTTCTCCTTGTAGCCCTTTTTGGGTTGATAATCATTTATATAATCGGTTTTTGCGCATTACGAAACTCCGAAACTGAGGATATTTTCAGAAAGTATAAGCAGGGTTATACATGATAGGGATGGGAAGTTCAGTGGCAAAATTATTGTGTTCTTGTAGTTTAGTTTCTTTACGTTGTGGCCCATGTTTCTCTTTTTATAGATATGCACTACCAGAACATTTTTTGTAAGTGGAAGAATCTTTTGTAAAATATATTTGGTGTGGGTTTGCAAAACTTCACATTTGTTAATTTATATTATATTATAGATTCGATATAATGAACTGGGAGATGTGAGAGCGTAAACCTCTCACCTTTTACGTTGCCCTGTATTACTCCTTGTCTATCCTCATTTACATCACATTGAGAATATACAAGAATATTCACTTACTAGTTATTTGACTAAGGCCCTCCTTTGGAGTAAGACCGAGTTAAAACCTTTAATGTTGTGTCCTGTATTAAGCTATACACGATCTCATTTGAGGATGTCTCTATATAATTAGGATCCTTGAAATGTAACACACCCTTCTTCTTCTTTACGATCTAACCTCATTGCAGTGGAGATCGTTGAGGAATACTCTTTCTTGGTCTTTTTCTCAAAGAAGTAGAAGTAGGAACTTGAGGTGTTGATGAGGTTAAAATCTGGGGACTTGGAATGTTATCCTCTACTCCTGAAATGTTGTTTAAACTCTCTACTTCCATTAGTGTATGCTTCACTTCCTTCTCAAAGCTTCTAGAAGTTCCTGCTACCTATTGAATATTGATTTTCAATTGCCAAAAACATAGAGAAAACGTTTATCAGAAGAAATACGCTTTACTCAGTTAAGTTAAAGAAGACCCAAATCAAAAGTCTCACACTTTTCTCTTTATATTATCAAGAAATCACAAAAACAGAGAAAATTCAACTCATAGATTAGCGATTTTAACCCAACTAACACCAAAGTTTCATCCTTTTCTATCACAAAAAAAAAAAAAAACAGAACAAGAATGATTTAATAATGTACCTTGCAGCCAAGAGAGCAGAAGCAAAAGCAAATATCAACAAGGCCACGAGAACAAGCATCGCAGGCATTAGTAACTCTAACTCCTTTAACGCGCATACGCTGAGGCCTTTCATTCAAAAACACAACCTTTGCGCTGTTGATCACATACGTCTGAACGCTCAAGATATCTAAATGCTTCTGAATCTCGTTGACCCTTATCACATCATGATACGATGATCTCCTTATCTGCCCAAATCAAGAACATTAACATTACAAATCAAGATCCGCCATATGCAATCTCCATACTAACTTTTTGGGTTCTTGAAACGCAACGAACCTGAATGGTACGATGATCCTTGTGGTGTTCAAGACAGAGAGAGCAGAGGGAGCCATTGGTGCAGTCCAAACAATACATGTTGCATTCGTTTTTAGGTGAGTTTAGATGGAAGTTGCATTGACCAAAGAAGTGTTCTTTCAGTAATGGTATCAGCCATGGAGGCCACTGATTCTCTCCCTCCTCCGGTTCACCACCTCCCTGAGAAAAAACCATTAACAAGATCACTCTTTAATCTAACAGAAACACCATTGGCTTCCACATATTAAAACAGAGCATTGACTGGTTCTCTCACGTTCTTTTATACACAAAACAGAGCATTTTCAGTAGAAACTGAGATTTGAAAATCTTAAAAGAAATTAAGGAAAGACCAAAACTTTTCTTGTTTCCGGTAAAAAAATTAGTTCAATGGTAAAAACCCAAATCTTAAAATCGATTATGGATTCAGTAGAATTCGAAGAGCATTGCGAGTGGACATTGCAAAACAAAGTGAACAATAAAAACCAGAGTCAATAATGTAACCATCTTGAACGTACCATGATTCTTCTGCTCTTAGGCTTGATTCCTTCATTTGGGTTCTCGTGATCTTCAATCGCCATACCTGGAATGCAGTAAAGGACCTGGCTTTTCAGAGTCAGCACCAGACCTTTTGTAGAAATAGTTTCAAAGGATTGTAGAGAGAGAATGTGAGAAAGGGTTTAAGAAAGCGAGAGAGAAGAGAGGGATGGGTTTCTTGCAGAGTGGGTTTCTTGGAATTTTCTATGTAATTATTCTTTTGTATTAAGAGCAAAAGATCTATTGGAACAAGCTTGCATGTGGTGTTAGGAGTTCTCCTATGTTATATATAGATTCTATACCTCCGATTTGATTTTCCAAATCGGTAGGATAAAATTTATTTAGTTATTATCGTCAACAAAAAAATTATATTTTAGTCATTTTTAGTCTTATATTTATTGTTTTCCTCCGAAAATATTAATAATTCTCTATAGTTTGACCAAGAGAAAATAACCAAAAAAAATCTTAAACTTCGAAAAAAACAAAAATAACTTTCAATTTCTGGTTAATGCACTTAAATCTCAATTTTTTAATAAGGCGATTTAGATTAAAAAAAAGTCAATTGTTAAATTAATTTATGGATTGACTCTTCATGTATCTGAGACGGTTTGGTCAACAAAGTTAAAGTTTAAAACAGAATTTTTAAAAAATTTAAATTAAAATGATTAAAGGAAAGTTATTATTTTTTGGAAAGATCTACGTTTTTAACAGTTTTTTCTTTAAAACCGCAAAAATCTAATTACTTAGTTATTTTTCAAAAAAACTAAGTTAAGTTAATTATATTTTCTCTTCCATTTAACGTTTTCGAATTGTTTTAAACCAGATTAAGTAAATATTTATAGTATGGTGAAAATGATTAAGATACATTTGTCAAGCTAACAACTTTTAATTAAAGATGATATATATTTGGTTATACTTACAGATATCTATGTCTTTAAGCTTTGTTGATGTCCCATTTTATGAGACCCACTCTTTTATTTTATTTTTAACAAAACATAACTTATATTAAAATCCACACCACCTAAACTATGGTGGGAAAGAAAGGGTAGCAATACAAAGAGCAGCCTTTAACGAGCTGATTTGTAGAAGCATTTAAACGTCTTTCGACAAACTTAAATGAAACAACATAGAATTTGAAGGATAGATGTTCGACGCCCTGGATGATTCCGAAGAGTTCAGCCAGAGCAAGCTTCGAAGAAATTGCTGCTATGAGCGATTGGTAGTCTGTGTTGAAACAGATGCTGTGATATCCACGTGAAAGGGATGTGTTGATGGTCCAGCGTAGTGCTAGAGCCTAGGCGGTAAGCGATGAAGAGACGTGTCTTTCCACGCTAGAGTCCTGATGAATGACATGTGCTTCCTTGTTTATGAAGATACAACCAAAGGCTGCATTTCTTGTGTCTTTTCTCCAAGCTGCATCAGAGAAGCCAAATATTAGAACATCCTGATTGGGTATACTCACCGTCTGGTGTTGAAGCTTAGGTGGAGGAGTTGCACTGTTCTGTGCCAAATTCCATTCCCGTGCATTCCAAATGGCTCTGGTAACGGCTTCTCCAGGTGGAATATGTCAGTCCTCAAAATAAGTTTGTTTCTCGCTGTCCATATACTCCAGCAGACCCACATAAAGATATCAGAATGCATCCCCCAGGGTAGAAGGCAAGCTGAGGTTTTACAGTATTTCAATGCATCGGAGAAGGCAGTGATAGCTGTTAAAATATCAGGGTCGAAATGTGGTGAGAATAGAGAGGAGTCCTATACTTTCCTGGCATAGTCACAGTGGAGGAAGAGATGTGGGATTGTTTCCAACATCCCGCATCTAGGAGAAGTCGTGTTCTGTAATAAACCTCTGTTGCAGGTTGGCACCTATAGGAAGGGCTCCCTGCGTGATTTTTTAGAGGAAGACTTGCAGTTTTGGTGAGACTATTCCCTACCAGAGTAGAGATTTCCAGTCAGTCCTTGGTTGGTGGGAGATTATGTGATCTTCCAGCTCTTCTGCAGCATAGTAACTAGAGCAAGTAGAGTATTTTCCATTTCTTGAGCCCAGCCATACAATGCATCTCTACCTCCCATCTTACTCGCTTCAGGAGTTTAATCTCTTAAAGGTGGTGGGATAGAACGTTTTCAATACGCCATTCCTTAGACTCACGGATAAGAAGGTCCGCCACCCTCAGGTCTGGGAATTCCTTAGTTGCAGGTCCTATTGGGTCTCGCCAATCAGGCTCTGAAGCACTGGTTTTAGGCGGAGAGAGAGGATCTTCGAGATTACCTTGTAAGTCACATTACACAATGCGATTGGTATGTAGTCGGACACTAAGTTTTGTCCGTCGAATCCCTCATAGTACCTGACCTAAAGAAGGCCTAGATTTCCATACAAAGAGCTGCATCCAAGTCTCTCTTTAGGGTGTTGATTGCTAGTTTACTGTTTTGATGATGTTCTCTGCTCCAAATAACTAGCTCTTTACGGATTGCAGTTAGACGTTGCTCCAAATGAAGGTGTTCTGAACCTTGCCAGATACAGGTTATAATCTCTTTAACATTCACACTGTCCCTGAATGATATCTAGACCTTTAGAGTGATTGTTAGTTGATTATGTCTGGCATCTAAGTCTAAATCAATCATATCTAATCAATTACCATACTCACGAGCTTGTCTTTCTTACTTTATTTCTAGCAGTAGTTATAAGGTTTCTTTCTTTTTCATTAGTTTAGAATTAATTTCACCTTCCTATTTACTTAGATTAAATAGATTTATGTATTCTTATTGTTACCAATCACTAGTTATCTGTTGCTTCAATCCTAAAGTGTTGCATTGATATACCGTTCGGTTGTGGTAGCGTGCATATTAGGTTAACTGGCCTGTGGTAAAACACAGAAAATAGGGTTGATGGAAGCTATGGTGATCTTAACACAAGTTCTCTCACCTCTCATCTAGCTTCAAAGCCTTAGAGAATCAAGTTGCCTCAATGACCGCAACGTCCAAGAGTCCTATGGGAACTCTACCAGAGAAACCAGACAATGCTTCAAAGTTTGCAATGAACGCTCATGACACAGAGGTGGATGAGATTGAAAGACTCTTGTATGGAGCTAAAACTGAGAAGTCGAGAGTAAGGTTACACCCAAGACTGAAGCACATATCACATACATGGAATGTGACTTTGAAGAGGTTGTTCAGCTTGAGGATGATTTCCAACAAGAAGCTGAAGAGCCTATACACGAGTTTGAATCACTCTCTGAATTCACAGTAGATAAGAATCTTATTCTAAGATCTGAAGAACAAGCCAAGACTGTGACATTCATGAGTTATTACACAAACATTGATGAAGAAGAAGTAGGCTTTGTTGAGAACACTCTTGAAGATCTGGGTGATGACAGTCTGGTTGTTGAATGCACTAAAGAGACAAGAGATAGTTTGTTCTTTATAAACGAGCTCTCGCAAAAAAAACCCGCATGTGATTCTTGTAGCCAAGGAAGAAGCAAACGGTGAAGAGTCTACGGAGAATCGAGTAATTTACACTGAAGAATCCCCCAAGGAGGTACAAGAAGATGAGTCTCCAATAGATAAGCCCTTTGAGAATCATTTTGGTACTCTCTCCACCAAGGAACTGAAAGTTGATGATCCAAATATGATACCATTTGAGAAGGTCAGGATGAAGGAATTTATGGGATGGTTCTGTTATGGTATTTTTGTGTAGGGTCATTTTAGTACTATGGAACACAAGAAGGTTCGTAAGAGGCAAGGAGAAATCAAAGAGATATAATAAGAAACAAGTAGAGAAGGAGACACATTATTGAATAATCGAAAGGGGGGGCTACAATGTTTGGTGTATAAACCCTAATTCTAGCCGCCTAGATCTAGTCTCTCAATCTCTAAAGTGTTGATCCCTTATTCTAGGGTTTGGTTCCCCTTTTAGGTGTAGATGTCGGCTTGCATTAGGTTAGACCCTTCCATATTGGCGAATATGGAAGAATTTCCTTAACTGGTGAACTTCCATTTTATTCAAGGGCCGGATTTTGGAGCAGGGGTCGGGCCCGGGGAATCTGGATGCAGGGTCTAGGCCCTGGGTCCCTTCGGAGCAAGGGTCTAGAGGCCGGTGCCCAGCTCGGAAGCTTGAGGAATCTGGTGCCTTAATATTAATTCCCAACAGTTTTCCCCTTATTCCTTTATTTCATCGATGGAATCAAGGGATAAAGTGTGTCTATGTGGACCGTAGTCGCTTTATCTCAGCAGATTCTCCTTAAGTAAGACATCACTCTAGGCACCCTATTCTCCAAGTCCTTGTTTAGGCCAGGACCGTGTTTAAGGCCTGGAGTAAGTCGCATTTCCCTTGGTAAAATGGCGTCCAATAAACATCTCCAGGCCCAAGGTGTCACCTCCTTCGAATCTACGGCCCAGTTCTTCCTGCTCCAAGTTGTGATCTCTGGTTGGAAAGGTGCCTATCTCTTTTTGCTTTATGGCATCGCAACTTGGAGCAGGAAGAACTGGGCCGTAGATTCGAAGGAGGTGACACCTTGGGCCTTCAGGTTGAATCTCCTAGAAGGGGAATATGGGCTTTAGAGTCAGCCCATAGTCACTTTGATTTCTGGCGCCCATCTTAGCGTGTGGCGGCATCTCTGAGGCGTGTAGGATCCACCCCTTAGGGTTTTCTACTTCACACTATCTCACACCTCTCGGTTTTCCTACCTCTTGCTTTTTTCTTTGGCGTTTCCTTTGGCAATTTCCTCCTTTCCGATGATTGCTTCATTCTCGGAACAAGTAGCCGTCTTTCCCTTCTTTCTTTCCGTTTAGCAATGTCGGTACCTTCTAGCCGTTCCCTAGGCATGTCCTCAGTGGGAAGTAGAGCTAGGTCTAGGAAAGGAATCGAAACCCTAGATCCGATAGAATCCCCTTCGCCATCTGTTGACTCGCTAGTCGAGAGTCCTAGGTCTGATTCCATCGACGTAGCGAGGGAGGTTAACGTTAAGGCTGAGGAGTCTTCATCTATCGGTCCCCCCTCAAAGATAGGGATGAAGGAGATCAATGAATGGAGGAGGAAGTACAGCCTCCCTGGAGAAGTTTTTATCCGTGCTCTGAGCCCTTGCGAAAGGGTTTCGGATTTCGGAGTCGACTACGAAGCTTACCTTGAATCGGGATTCAGGGGTAAGATTCCTTCTTTGGTGGCCAAGGTGTCAGAGTTCTTTGACATATCCCCGGGTCAACTTACTCCTCCGGTTTGGAGACTTTTGATAGCGATCCAGAATTCGGGTGCGCTCGAGGGTATAACTCTAGGGGTGAGAGACGTTTTATACTCCTACTTTGTTACTCCCCTGCTTTCATCCTCGACTCTGGAGTCCCCTTGTTCGAGAGATCTCGAAGAACGAGAAGAAATGTCACATAGTCTTTAGTGGATCGTGGGCTGAGAAATTTGCATTCACGAGTATCCCACGGCTTTTCCTCCAGTTGGCATATAGTTGGTAGGTAGCTATGGTCCTCTTTTGACTTGTCAATGTTTGTACTAATATCTTCTTTCTTTTGCAGACACATCTCATCTTTTAGCAGGCGAAGGGAAAGAAGTAGTTGGCCAGGCTATGAAGCTTCCTGAGGAACATCGCATAGTCAATTTTCTCGCGAGCAAAGAGGTTTTAGGGGGTTGCAGCATCTGGGGTAGGTCTTGTGAGCCTCTCTGTTTTTTTGTTGATTTGTCGTTGTGGTGAAGCGTGTCGCGATTAGACTAGGTTTCATTTTTCCAGGTAACATGTCGGGATCAACTGGAGAAGAGGCGTTGCAAGCTTTCAACATGGTGATGGAGAAGCTTTCTGCCAAGAAGCCAGCACGCGGTTACGGCTCAGTAAGATGATGAGGTCCAGTTTCTTCGATCCAGCAAGCGTAAGGCTCCGGCCAGTGCGACTCCTGCCGCTTCCAAGAAGAAAGCTAAGGCCGCAGGGACCGCTCTAGGGGTCTCTCGTGCTGCTCCAGATGGGTTAGCGATAACTCTGGCTGATCTTAATGAGAAGGTTTTCCCTGCGATTCCGTGTTATCTACCCGCGAGGGATCTCCCTAAGTCCATTCAGACTCTGCAGCGCGATCTTCTTGAGGTGCATGGTTCTTCTTTCTCCTTTATTGCCTGTAATGCTTGCGCACTGGTTTTTATTGGATGGTGCTTTCCTTGCAGGCAACGTCTCATTTGTCTCATCTTAAGGACATGATAGGTGAGCAAACCGCCGTCCAAGAGAAGGTGGAGGCCTTGATGTCTAAGCTCTGTGATGAGGAAAATCACGGTTTGGCCCGGGAGAAGGAGATCAAATCTTTGCAGCTCAAGCTGAAGAAACAGGAGGATGCTGGAACTTTAGCCATCGCTGAGAACGTTTCTCTCAGGGAAGAGTTGGGGGAGCTTGAAGGACTCTGATGATGAGAGGGTCGTAGCAGTGCAAGGAGCAACAATTTCTGCTCGCTGGGAGCTGATGAGGGAGTGGCTTAATGGGCAGACTGGTAAGTGGAGGCCAATGGAGGATTTGGAGCGTTACAAAAAGGTGAAGATTGCAGAGGCTGCGCGTCAAAGTCTGCCTGCTCCCTCCTTTGAAGGCGAGCCTGCTGTTAAAGAGATGGGAGCTCTGAGTGAGACTCCTCCGCCTATGCATGTTGACGATCCTAAGGCCTCCTCTTCTGCCTGTTGGGGTCAAAATCGGTACGACGGAATTAATAGCCAAAACTCCCCGCAAAAATACAAAAGGAATAGTTTTATAAAACCTGAGGAGTCGTTTTATAAAACTCGAGAATCGTTTGATAAAACTCGAAAAGCCGTTTTATAAAACTTAAAGATCGTTTTATAAAACTCGAGAATCGTTTTATAAAACTCGAAAAGCCGTTTTATAAAACTTAAAGATCGTTTTATAAAACTCGAGAATCGTTTTATAAAACTCGAAAAGCCGTTTTATAAAACCCGAAAATCGTTTTATAAAACTCGAGAATCATTTTATAAAACTCGAAAAATCGTTTTATGAAACTCGAGAATCGTTTTATAAAACTCGAATAATCGTTTTATAAAACTTGAAGAATCGTTTTACGAAACCTCGAAAAACCGAAACAGCCGTAAAACGCGAACTAGTCGAGCATCTCCTAGTTCGCCGATGGGCGAACTAGTCCCATCGGTGAACTAGGAGATGCTCGAATAGTTCGCCCATCGGCGAACTAGGAGACACTCGACTAGTTCGCCCACCGGCGAACTAAGCCGGCCCGGCTTAGTTTGCCGGTGGGCTAACTAGAAACTTCCTGGACGTCCCGAGCCTCGGTCTCCCGCATTCCCGATTCGAAACTTACGTCTTTCGACACGGTCACATTCTGAACCACGGCCGAAACATCTCCCGTTCCATCTCGATCCGACCTATCGTTCGAGTTTTACGATAAAAACCGTAAAACTTCGCTTTCTCGATAAAGAACTTGAAGAAATCGTACAAAATGGCGACGGCTAAACGAAACACCGGACATTGCCTAAAACATACGATTTATTCGAGATTTCTTGTTGAAATCATAAAAAACGTGTTTTTAATAAAAACGTCGAGTAAATCGTAAAAAAACGCGTTTTTAATTAAAAAGTCGAGTAAATCGTAAGACCTTACGATTAGCTCGAGGAATTTATTAAAAACGACATCAGATCAGGAAACGATCCCGTAAAAAGTCGGAAAACGGATTTATCGCAAAACGGCCCGGAAGGTCTTAAAACGCGATAAAAACCCATCTCGCGATCTTAACGGAATCTAACCCGAAGATTCGATAACGTTTTGACGGTTTACTCGCAGGAGGAAAATAAAAGTCAAGTTTGAAGATAAAATGAAGGTTTGAAGAAAAATAGAAGATTTCCGCAGAAGAAAAGGAAGGATCGAGAAAAATGGAAAATTCCCGATATAGTCAAATCTGGGCGAAATGGAAAGACCGAATGGCCAAAGGCGAGGAGTATATAAATAGGAGGTCTAGGGCAGAAGCAAATGACACGATTTTCAGAGCTCTCACCACCAGAAATTAGCATTTAGGAATATTTCCGTTTTCTGTTAGCGAGCTGCGTCTCAATTAGTGTTTTCGTTCTTAGATCTCTAAGGATTTTGCCGACGGCTCACGCAGCTTAGGCCACTCTTTTGTACCAGTTCTTACGCAGATTCGGAATAAGAACCTTCTTGCTTTCAATCTCGTTTATTTTCGTTTTAATTATAAAGTTCATCGTTTTCTTAATATTCGTTGTGCGGTTCTGCAGATAGCCGGTTCCTCTGGAAACTTAGGGTTTTCCCGAAGTTTCCTTATTTACGATTATTTGACAGTAGGTGGATTTCGACACCCACAGTTTGGCGCTAGAAGGAGGGGGGTCGGATCTATCTTACACCGAAGCCGCAACATGTCCAACGAAGAAACGATGACTGGTGACAACCAAACTCGCGACGAACGCGATAACGTTGAAACGACACCACCACAAGGAGTGTCTGCGGCCAACGCTACAAAAGCTAACGCCGAGACCCTCGAGAAGATGCTTTCCGAGTTTAACAAAAAATCGGAAGAGCAGGAAAAGCTCATCGGTTCGCTCGCGAAACGGGTGGAAACCCTAACCACGAAAACCCGAGCAATTCGCCCCCGCGGAACTACTAAGATCCACGGAAGAAGGATGGACTTTGGCGCTCCTATGGATCGTCCCAGAACCGAGCAGGGTAACTTACCGGAAAAAGATTCCGGAAAAGACATTCCTGACGCGACGCTGAACGAATCGGAGAAACCTCCTACTTACGAACAGGAGACCGAGGGTGACGGCATCGAAAGGGTTAACCTGGAGACAAGCGACCAGGTGGATTCGACATACGAAGACGCCGACGTCCATCCTAGGAAAAGAAAGACTCGAAGTCCTCTGCCGGAGTGTTCTCCCGAACGTTCGTTCACTGGAGACAAAGGGGAACTCGACTTCGCGCGGTACGCAAAAACCGCCGAGGAGCGATCTCCGGTCATTCGCAGCAAACGCCGACAAGGTCGGAAAACTGCTGGCGGTCTGACCGAGATGCGCGATCTCCGCGAATATATCACCAAAACGGCCGCAGCGGTAAAAGCGGTGAAATCTCAGATTCACCATGCTACCAGCACCGCACCTGAGATCGATCGGCTACTGTACGAGTCTCGGAAAACTCCCTTCACGGCCCGTATCACCGAGATTAAACTGTCCGATCCCGGAAAACTTAAGGTGCCAACTTACGACGGGACGTCCGATCCCAAAGCGCACCTACAAGCGTTCCAGATCCCCATGGGACGAGCCAAGCTCAAGGACCACAAAAAAGACGCAGGCTACTGCCGTCTCTTCGTCGAAAACCTAGAAGGAGCCGCACTCGAATGGTTCGCCAAACTTAGGCGAAATTCGATCGGAAGTTTCCGTCGACTGGCTTCGGAATTCCTGAAGCAGTACTCGATGTTCATTAACCCGGAAACCTCCGACGCCGACCTCTGGAGTTTGGTGCAGAAGGAGGACGAATCTCTCCGCGATTTTATGAGCAGATTCAAACTCGTCATGGCTAGGGTTAGCGGAATTAGCGACAAAGCCGCCATCGACGCGTTAAGGAAATCGCTCTGGTACAAATCAAAATTCCGCAAGTGGATAACTCTCGAGAAACCGCGGACGATTAAGGATGCGCTCCATAATGCCACCGACTTCATAACCATCGAAGAGGAGACCAAAATCCTGTTCGAAAAGCATAAGCCGTCGAAAACATCCGCAAAGGATAACGCGTCTGAGCAGAAGCAGAAAAAGAGCAACTCTCGTAACGACAAATTCGTCCATCACGAGGGACAGGATCTCCAAGGGGGCATAACTACGCCATCAACTCCGGTTCGAAGCAAGGGCAAACTACGGGAAATACGTGGACGAGAAATTCGAATTACGACGAGAATTCTTTCTGCGGCCTCCACCAAACCCGCGGGCATTCTACCGTGAACTGCAAAGTTCTCGGCGCCAGACTTGCCGCAAAATTGGTCGCAGGAGAACTTTCCGAGATATTTAGTGTCAAGGATCTCATCCGCGATTTAGATCGCCTTCCGAAGAACAACAGAAACGTGCGAGCAGAAACTCCGCCTCAGGGAAACAAGTCAGGCGAAAAGCGCGGACGAAGACAAGACGAGAAGGGTAATAACGCTAACCGCCAAAAAATCAACATGATTATCGGCGAATCGCAATACTACAACGACACCGTCTCGTCTATAAAATCCTACCAACGTAAAGCCGAAACCGGCTCGAGTTGGAAGGTGCCGACGGATGACTCTCCGAAAGGAGTGATATCGTTCGACGACACTGAAACCGGAGGAATCGATCAATCTCACGCCGATCCCCTCGTCATCGACTTGGTAATAAGCGATTTAAAAGTCGCTCGGATCTTGGTCGATACCGGGAGTACTGTCAACGTGATCTTCCGCAACACGCTAGCACGCATGGGAATCGATCTCTCGGAAGTCGAGCCGATTCCAAAACCGCTGACTAGTTTCTCCGGCGAGACATCAATGACACTGGGATCATTCCGACTACCAGTTGCCGCAAAAGAAGTGACGTAAATCGTTAACTTCGCTGTAGTTGATTTCTCGGCTATCTACAACGTGATTATGGGCATGCCTTGGATAAATTCCATGAAGGCGGTTATGTCCACGTATCACTTGGGCATCAAATTCCCGACGCCTACGGGAGTCGCAGTAATTTGGGGATGCCAAAGACAATCGCGATCCTGCTTCCTGGCCGAACACAAGCTGAGGCAATTGGCAGTAGCAATCGTGAAACCAAAACGGGCAAAGGTCACGCCACCGCCCGCAGACGACGACCCAAAGCAAGCAACGGCCGAGAAACCAGAAGTTTTCGCACCCATCGCTTCCACCCGACCGGAGGAGACAATCCCGGACAAAGACATCGATCCCGCAACTGAAGCGATCGAAAAGTCTGCGACAGCCGAGTAAGCACACTCGCGCAAACAATCAGAACTACGAGATGGCTTGATTTCCGAAAGGAATACGTAGGCAGCTCGCCTAAAGACGAGTTCAGCTATCCCCCCTTCCAAAACGGGGGGGGGGGGGGGGGAGTGGGTGAGTATACGAGTATTCGTATACTCCCAAATTTTTTTACAAAATTTTTTTTTAGCTTTGTAATCGAAATTTTTTTGAAATTTAAAAAAACAGAGTTAGAATATCTCCGCTACTATCGAAAAACGCAAATCCGGAAAATCGCTTCCGCAGTAACAACTATTTAATCGTTTTTCTAAAAAACTTGCATATCAAAATATTTTCGGAAAGAACTGGCGAGACGTCGCCTAAACTCTCAAAGAAAAATATTTCCCCAAAGTCCGTCCGCGACTATTAAAACACAAACGCTCGGCGATTGGCCCCGTCGAGCACGCTAGCCGTCCTAAACAAACGCACCGACCTATCGGTCCGCATACATCCGACGAGGATAAAATAGCGCGCTATAAAAGAAATCCAAATTTTTGGTCAGCACTTCTGGGCAACTTAGAAATTGTTCCCGGTGAGATGCTCGGTTCCAACCAGACGAATCGTATAAGCCGAGAACCTATTGCGGATTCTAAATCGGTATGGAATCAGGTTAAAATCGCAACGGGCAAAATGAAAGCCGACTAGTCATCGCACAGTCCCAATCCGAAAGTAAACCTAGGTATTGCCCTAAACCCAGCACACTGGTCGCTAACGTCTCAAGGCATGAATCGAGATCCTAAAGGCATGTCTCTTCGCCCACATCTAAACACTCGCGAAAATCGAAATCTCCCGAGTTAACGAATCGGACGATTTACACCAAAGAGTTAGATACGAGATGACAACTCGTATTCTTCCCTCTACATCTAACGCAAAACACGAATTTCATACTTAGAAAANATGTCTCTTCGCCCACATCTAAACACTCGCGAAAATCGAAATCTCCCGAGTTAACGAATCGGACGATTTACACCAAAGAGTTAGATACGAGATGACAACTCGTATTCTTCCCTCTACATCTAACGCAAAACACGAATTTCATACTTAGAAAATATTTTTATTAAAGTCTGCGAATACACACCGCCCAGCGGTAGGGATTCAAAGCCGCCAACGGCCAGTCCCAGAAAAACAACGACGAAATAATAAAAACAAGAACATCATACATAAAATTCATCAAACGCGGACTGGTCAACCTTGCCATCCACGTCCGGGATCCCAGGTCCAACTTCGACCGAATCGGGCGACACCATGATAGGGTCCCACTGATCCCAGATATGCTTCCCAGGATTGGCGGATCCGTTCTTCTTCTTCTCTCTCTTAGCTAGACGCTTCTTCTGCTTCGCAATCGCAGCCTCATACGAATAATCCAATTCCTGGGTAAGATGCAAACCCCCAAGTACGCCCCGACACTCGCGGAAATTGCCATTCGCTCTTTGCGCATCTTCAAATTCCGCATAAAGAGGCACGAACCGCTCGCGCCGAGCCATCAACTCCGCAGCAACCTCTCTTTTGCCTGCCCTATGAGCACGGAGAACCATCGTGTCAGAAAGTTCTAAGCTTCGACGAGATTCAGCTTCATACTCTTCTCTCACACGAGCGGCCTCCGTTGCAGCCAAATCCTGGGCACGAGAGAAACTGGCGTCGATCTCCCCTCTGATACAAACAGCCTCCGCCTCTGCCGCTGCAACCCTAGATTCGGCCCTGCGAAGTTCCGCACTATTCGTGCTCACCGCTTCGCTCATAAAGCGAAGACCCTGCAAAACGGAACAAACATCCTTCATAAAAATATATATACATAATAATAAAGAATAGGCAAACCTTGTTAAAAAGCCTCGACGCTTTCGCAAACGGTGTGTCAGCTGGTCCACGGGATGACGTCTCGGCCAGATCAAATTCGGAGGGCGAAAAGTCAATAAGATCTTCGATATTGATATCTTCGTCAGATGCCCGACCACGATCGATCGGGACTTCTCTATCCTGCGGAGATCTAGACCTTTCCCTCTCCTCCGCATCATCGCCCGCCTTAAAATCAGCATGATCGTCACGAGAAAAATCGGACGAATAATAGGCGACGGCGCGACGGATCCTTTTCGGAGAAAAATACCCCCAATGAAGTGGGCCGCCACGTAGAAGGTTCATAACCTCCGGAAAATCCTCAAGCATCGGTATCGGGAGGGCAGGCACTGCGAAACAAACGAAAGAATTAAAATCTATATCTATATGGATATGGGTATCACGTCAATGGAATACGGTTTGTCGCCCACACAGCCCTAATCAAAGGAATACAACTCTCCTCCACCGATCCGCTGTCGATTTTGACATAAAAGAATCGGTAAATCCAATCGTGATCATTCGAGGCAAGCCCGCCGACAACCACCATGTCCCGCCGGGGGGCTAAGTAGAAACCATCATTTCTTCCCTTGAATGTCAACACAGACGAAAGATAATCCGCATTAAGGGACATTCCGCGTTCGTACCCCAACACCAGAATCCCGATAAGGTGCTGTAAGCCACTAGGGCGTAGTTGGCCGAATGGTACTCCAAACCTATCCAAGAATTTGAAAATGGCTCGAGGAATAGGGAACCATAGCTGGCAGGTCAACAGAAAGGCTTCGTAGAACGTAAAATAACCCGGAGGCGGATCCTCGGCACCCTGACCCTGGACAGGGATGCGAAACTGAACCGACTCAGGGATCGCATAGGTATTTCTCAAATATTTGAGGGAACCAACGGTACTCGTGCTCAGGCCAACTGTTCTCTTCCGAGGTTTATTTCTCTTCGGAACCCAGAAATTCGAAGGCGGCACCTCTGCGGCGCTCACGGCTCAATAGTAGTCTGCAAACTCTTCCTTGGTCGTAAAGAAACGTTGAAAGACCGGCTCGGGAAGAGGACATCCGCTGGAAATATCAAGGTCGCTCGGATCAAATATTGATGCATGAGCATAATCTGAAACTTTCCGTCCAAAAGACATGTTGGATAGTCGAAAGAAAAAGGATCTAAAGGAAAAAGTAGAGAGAAGCCTTCCTAAAACTTGAGCAAGTTATGGAGGAGTGAATGAAAAACTTATAAAACTCACTCCATATACTTGTAGGGAAGAATTTTACTATTCACCTTTGTACTTTTGGCCATTAAAGTTCTGCCTAATTCTACCAAACTCGCCAAACGAGTTCAATCCACTCGCAAGAACCTCACGATTCTTACGAGCTGGGGGGCTAACTGTTGGGGTCAAAATCGGTACGACGGAATTAATAGCCAAAACTCCCCGCAAAAATACAAAAGGAATAGTTTTATAAAACATGAGGAGTCGTTTTATAAAACTCGAGAATCGTTTTATAAAACTCGAAAAGCCGTTTTATAAAACTTAAAGATCGTTTTATAAAACTCGAGAATCGTTTTATAAAACTCGAAAAGCCGTTTTATAAAACTTAAAGATCGTTTTATAAAACTCGAGAATCGTTTTATAAAACTCGAAAAGCCGTTTTATAAAACCCGAAGATCGTTTTATAAAACTCGAGAATCATTTTATAAAACTCGAAAAATCGTTTTATGAATTTAGAGAATCGTTTTATAAAACTCGAAGAATCGTTTTATAAAACTCGAAGAATCGTTTTACGAAACCACAAAAAACCGAAACAGCCGTAAAACGCGAACTAGGAGACACTCGACTAGTTCGCCGATGGGCGAACTAGGAGACACTCGACTAGTTTGCCCATCGGCGAACTAGGAGATGCTCGACTAGTTCGCCCATCGGCGAACTAAGCCGGCCAGGCTTAGTTCGCCGATGGGTGAACTAGAAACTTCCTGGACGTCCCGAGCCTCGGTCTCTAGCATTCCCGATTCGAAACTTACGTCTTTCGACACGGTCACATTCTGAACCACGGCCGAAACATCTCCCATTCCATCTCGATTCGACCTATCGTTCGAGTTTTACGATAAAAACCGTAAAACTTCGCTTTCTCGATAAAGAACTCGAAGAAATCGTATAAAACGGCGACGGTTAAACGAAACACCGGACATTGCCTAAAACATACGGTTTACTCGCAGGAGGAAAATAAAAGTCAAGTTTGAAGATAAAAGGAAGGTTTGAAGAAAAATAGAAGATTTCCGCAGAAGAAAAGGAAGGATCGAGAAAAATGGAAAATTCCCGATATAGTCAAATTTGGGCGAAATGGAAAGACTGAATGGCCAAGGCGAGGAGTATATAAATAGGAGGTCTAGGGCAGAAGAAAAGGACACGATTTTCAGAGCTCTCACCACCAGAAGTTAGCATTTAGGAATATTTCCGTTTTCTGTTAGCGAGCTGCGTCTCAATTAGGGTTTTCGTTCTTAGATCTCTAAGGATTTTGCCGACGGCTCACGCAGCTTAGGCCTCTCTTTTGTACCAGTTCTTACGCAGATTCGGAATAAGAACCTTCTTGCTTTCAATCTCGTTTATTTTCGTTTTAATTATAAAGTTCATCGTTTTCTTAATACTCGTTGTGCGGTTCTGCAGATAGCCGGTTCCTCTGGAAACTTAGGGTTTTCCCGAAGTTTCCTTATTTACGATTATTTGACAGTAGGTGGATTTCGACACCCACACTGCCCCTGCTGACAATCCCAAGGCCTCCTCCTCTTCTTGACTTTTCTTCAAAAGATGAACTTTGTTTGGGCTTTGCTATGTTGTGCCCTTCGGAGTTTAAAACTTGGCATTGGGCCTTCGTGCCCTTTTTGTTTTTTGTAAAACTTTTATGGCCTCTTGAGGCCCGTACTTTAAACCCTTTTTCGGATTGCTTTCACTTTCGATTGAAATGTTTAGCTCGGATGCTTTGTAGATTCCACCAAGTGTATTGTAGATTTTGCCTAATGCTTTCTTGGGTGTAAGATATCACCCCCAAGGCATTCTGAGATGTTGGAGGAGAAGGTTCCTGGGCCCTCTGTGGTGAGTTAAGGACTGATGAGAAGTTAAAGGCCATTAGAAATTCTAAGATTTCTCTTATCCTCAGGGCCCTTACAAGGCTGCTTTATAAGGATAGGATGTTCGGGCCCAATGATGGTTGTCTTGGAGTTAGTTCCTGGAAACGTGTCACCAAGAATTTAGAACTCAGGGGTGTTGGGAAAAATAATTCATGAGAAGATTTCCCCAGTTTCCTACTTCCAGGTTCCGCGCCCTGTCCCAGGTCCCTGCTCCAGGGACCGGGCCCTGATTTTGGGCCGGGTAAGATAATTCAACCTTCCTCCAAGTAAAAAGAAAAACTTTATGATAAATGTGGACATTCACATTTTTCATAATATGGCCGAATCTCCTTAAATCCAAGAGAAGAAAGAGGAAGTATTCCAAGACATATGGCTGCCTTTAAAGAAAATTGGAAATATTCTACTATCTAAGGATATAATGAATATTTCCAAATTCTGTGAGAGAGGCACGGCCTCTACTATAAATATAAGGTTTATTTAACCTAAATAAGGGGGCAACACGTTCATCGACTGAGTATAACCATTTTACAGCCGCCAAGGAAATTTCTCATACCTAGAAGACCTTCTTCTTCTATAAGCTGATGATGACTAATCCTGATGATTGACATCAGCGAGATGAAGCTCTATACTCAGGGCTACACATCTACAAGAGGTCAAGACGTCCAGAAGAGAGAGATACATGAGCTAATCATCTCCACAGCCATAAAGGCAAGGTTTCGTACCTAGAAGATCACCTTCATCGACATGCTCAACAACTGGGGAATCCCTGCGTTTCCCATCGCCTATATGAAGATATATAATCACTGCAGCACGGCTTCAACTCCATTCATCAGCTCAGGCTACAAACTCCAGCTCATCAGCAGGAACACATCACGCTCAATAAAGCATACCGATATATCATACTCGCCGTAGCATATCGACGATCCTACCATCTGTTCTGGCTATGTCACCTTTAGAACAGATGACTCTCATCAACCACAGAGCAACATGTATCTCCAAGGCTCCGCGCCACTTTAAGGTTGCGCGCCTCTCTAAGGCTTTGTGCCTCTCCAAGGCTCCGCGCCTCTTCAAGGCTCCGCGCTTCTCTAAGGCCCCGCGCCTCTCCAAGGAACTGCGCCTCTCCAAGGCTCCGCGCTCTCCAAGGCTCTGTGCCTCTCTAAGGCTTCGCGCCTCTCCAAGACTCTGCGCCTCTCCAAGGCTCTGCGCCTCTCCAAGGCTCAGCGCCTCACTAAGTCTCAGCGCCTCTTCAAGGCTCCGCGCCTCTCCAAGGCTCTGCGCCTCTCCAAGGCTCCGCGCCTCTCCAAGGCTCTGCGCCTCTCCAAGGCTCCGCGCCTCTCCAAGGCTCCGCGCCTCTCCAAGGCTCCGCGCCTCTCCAAGGCTCCGCGCCTCTCCAAGGCTCCGCGCCTCTCCAAGGCCCCGCGCCTCTCCAAGGCTCCGCGCCTCTCCAAGGCTCCGCGCCTCTCCAAGGCTCCGCGCCTCTCCAAGGCTCCGCGCCTCTCTAAGGCTCTGCGCCTCTCCAAGGCCCTGCGGCTCTCCAAGACTCCGCGCCTCCATAAGGCTACGTGCCTCTACCAATATGAAATACAAATGGCTTGATCCTCTTCTGAGGGGTATGTAGGCAATCCCCACTGTAGGATGCAGCTATAAATCCAAACACCTTCTATGGTTCCACACCTGAATGGCCAAACAACCATCCTAGAGGCCGGGTTCATCATCATCTAAGGCGGGAAAGCTTCGCAGCCTTCACCATACATAGGCAACCCCTATCTAAAGACCAATATCTCCTGCTGCTATTAAGACCCTGGCGACGTATACTGGCCCATACCCATATGGCAGTATCCTAAAGCAGGATCTCCTGGTCTATCAACAACTGAACCAGGAGAAACCCCTGTCACGACTTGTCTCCTTCCTCCTATCATTCCGTAGGCTCAGAACGAATCGCTTGTACCGGAAAATACCCTAACAGAAATCACACCAGCATGAAACCAAAGCCTGAGAGTGACTTTCTGCAGAAAGTAGAGTGCATCACAATAGGATCTCGATAATGGCCTACGTAGCAGAATGTGAATCCTAAACCGAGATCGGGAGTAGCCTACCCAAGGGAGGCGGAGTACGATCTCGAAGAAAAATGACCTCCAGGTTCAAATGACCTCCGGGTCCTAAATAAGACCTCAGGGCCCAAAAAACCTCCGCGTTATATCGACACCTCCGGGTTATAAAGGCCTTCGGGTCCTATAGACACCTCCGGGTTAAATAAGACCTCAGGCTCCAAAACACCTCCGGGTTATATAGAAACCTCTGGGTTATAAAGGCCTTCGGGTCCTATAGACACCTCCGGGTTATATAGAAACTTCCGGGTTAAATAAGACCTCAGGGTCCAAAACACCTCCGGGTTATATCGACACCTCCGGGTTATAAAGGCCTCCGGGTCCTATAGACACCTCCGGGTTATATAGAAACCTTCGGGTTAAATAAGACCTCAGGGTCCAAAACACCTCCGGGTTATAAAGGCCTCTGGGTCCTATAGACACCTCCGGGTTATATAGAAACCTCTGGGTTATAAAGGCCTCCGGTTCTTGTAGACACCTCCGGGTTATATAGAAACCTCCAGAGTATATAGAAACCTCCGAATTATAAAGGCCTCCGGGTCCTATAGACACCTCCGGGTCCTATAGACAGCTCCGGGTTATATAGAAACCTCTGGGTTATATAAGCCCTCATGGTCCAAAACACCTTTGGGTTCAATAAAGACCTCCGGGTCCTATAAACATCTCCGGGTTATATAGAAACCTTTGGGTTCAAGAAGACCTCCGGGTCTAAAAGCAACCTCCGGGTTCAAAAAGACCTCATGGTCTAAAAGCAACCTTCGGGTTCAAAATGACCTCAGGGTCTAAAGGCAACCTCCGGGTTCAAGACGACCTTGATGTTAGGAGTTTTCAAAGCTCCTAATCAAATGATGTAGTATAAGAGATGTCGAACCAGTTCTAAGTGATCCTAAAGCAAAGGGAATGCAAGACCATGCTCAATCTAAGTGCAACCAATACGTGAGATGATATTGAACTAGAATACTACTAAAATACAATAAAGGGATGATCTTTCTTTCTCAAAATGAAGCAAGAGGACTCAGAGGACTAGAAACTTGATCTTGGCTGATGTAGATCCAATCTAAAGATGGCAAGCTAACAATAATACACTTTCCTTATGCCTAGACACAATCCTAAACAAGCTCTATCTCTAGATGAATGTTCTTTTACTATATCAACTCAAGCCTCTAATCTCTTAGGTTGAATGTTACTAAAGGAAACATGGAGAACAAGTCTAATAGCAATCTTAACTTCTTTAGCAACTAATCTTTTAGGTAAAGCAAGTTAAAAGCATTGAAGAGTTGGTTCAGGCATTTCATCATACACCATGTGGGCAGGAAATGCCTAGAGATCCATTTTAGATGATCAAGACTAAAATGGCATTGAGAACCCTCAATGTTGGTGTCAAAATCGGTCACGACGGAATCAATGGATAAAAGTTTCCATAAAAATAAAACTCAATAAATCATTTTATAAAACTCAAAAAGTCGTTTTATGAAACTCGAGAAGTCGTTTTATAAAACTAGATAAGTTGTTTTATAAAACTCAAGAAGTCATTTTACAAAACTAGAGAAATCGTTTTATAAAATTAAAGGAAATTTCCAAACAAAGGAAATCCGTAGAAAACTTGGAAATCGTTATCTCGGAAGAACGAAACAAACGCCGATTACACGATCGCCCAAGTTAAGCACAAAACCGCAAAAAACCGCATCCGTCGTAAACCGCGAGCTTGTTCGGCCGAACTAGCTCTCCGTACGGCGAGCTAAGTGGCCTCGAGCTAGCTCGCCGTACGTCGAGCTGATTGTCCCGAGCCTTGATCTCTCACGTTCTCGATTCAAGGCATACGTCCTTTGGCACGATTATGTTCCAAACCACGGTAGAAATGTCTCTCGTTTCGTCTCGATCCGTCCTATCGTTCGAGTTTTACGATAAAAACCATAAAGTCTTGTTTTCTCGAAAGAACTCAAGGAAATCATATAAAACGGCAACGGTTAAACAAAACACCGAACATTGCCTAAACTATACGATTTACTTAAGATTTTTCGTGAGAAATCGTAAAAACGTGTTTTTAATAAAACTTCGAGTGAATCGTAGAAAACGGCAACGATTAACCAAAACATCGAACATTGTCAAACTTTACGATTAACTCGAGAAACTTATTTAAAAACAGCATCGCATCAGGAAATGATCTCGTATAAAGTCGTAAAACGGTTTTATCGCAAACGGCTTGAAAAGTCCTAAAACGCGATAAATCCTATCTCGCGACTTTAACGAAGTCTAGCCCGAAGATACGACGACGTTTTAACGATTTACTCGCAGAAAGAAGATAAATGTCAAATTTGAAGATAGTTGTCAAGTTTTCCTAAATTTCCTTATTTTACGGAAATTGACAGTAGGTGAATTTCGGTTCCCACACTCAACAATCAAGGAAAAATGTAAATCTAACACTAAACATCCTAAATCTTCACTAATCACCCTTAATCACCCTAGCCCATGAATTTAAAAGGAGTCTACTCACTAATCTTTATGATTAACCTTAAACTCATGGTTGATTTAAGAGAAATCATGTTGAGAAGCACGTTTAATCAAACAATCACAAAGAAATAAGAAGAAAAGAAGCTAAAGATTCAATCTTTCTTCAAGGTTTCAATGTATTCTTAGAGAGAAAAGAAGATCCTCCTCCCGAAAGGGATTACAAGAGTATTTATATTGTCTTTGGAGACACAAGGGTTTTCATACAAAATTACCAAAAGGACCTTATAAAATTATGTAAATTTCAGGTCGCATCTGGTTTTTGACACGTCAGTAGGCCGCTGCAGAAGGCCGCTGGCATACTTAGGCGTCGTGAGCATCTCATTTCCTTGGCTTTGACTTCGTTAGGCCGCTGCAACATGCCGATTTTGAATAGGGAGACGGAATTGTTGGGGCTGTTTCAGCGGCTTCACGTTGCCGCTCCATTAAGCCGCTGGCACACTTAGTCTCTGGGGGTTTCATCTCTAGCGGCTTCTCAATGAGGTCTCTAGGCCGCTGGGCTTACTCGAGTAGTGATATATGTTCAGTAAATTAGCCATAACTCTTAACATACAATTCTGATTGACGTGAGACCACTTCCATTGGAAAACTTACTCAATTTCCTATCTCTTCCCAGAATCTTAGTATCTTCAAGACCTCCATCCATGTTCATCATTTACCCCCTTTTGGATCACAATACTCCCAAACACCTCCAATCACTCCATGGCACACTCCAACACCTAATAAGGACATATGAATGCAATATGGACCTAAAGATATCTAAACCCTAATCTATATGATAATTTATGTACAAAATAAAATGCTAAAACAATGCAAATATGCAAGATATCAGACCTCAGGATCTAAAAGAAACCTCCGGGTTCAAAAAGACCTCATGGTCTAAAATAAACCTCCAGGTTCAAGACGACCTCCGGGTCTAAAAGCAACCTCTGAGTTTAAATAAATACCTCAGGGTCATAAATGCTAAAAATTCCGAGTTTTGCATTTTTTATCGCTATACCTCCGGGTTGAGACAAAAGACCTAAGGGTCTATTCAGAAACCTCAGGGTTCTAGATGAAGTCCTTGAATCTCAAGGATCCCAATTCCTAGGTGTCGATTTCCAGGTCCCAAACATTGATTCTCCAAGAATCTGCGCATGGACCAGGGGCCTGAAAGAACCATCGAGTTCCCTCAGGACCTCCAGCATATCATCGGCTCTCAACCCTAAACAAAGGGCCCGAAGATGATTCTTCAAGGATTTCGAATGCTTCAAGACAATACTCGATGGCCTCGACGACGCCTGCATAAGCAGGGCCAACCAGCTGAAAGAAAGCCCTCCAAAGATATCCCTCACGACGAGCCTACCTACAAGAAACCTCGGGTTCAAAACGACCTCCAGGTCCCTGGGCGAAAGTCCATCTATTCGGCGGGTCCCTGGACGAGAGTCCATGAAACCTCCAATATATGAAGAATCACATCCTAAACCTTCAGATTTTGGGAGAGCATGCCTAGGATCCTCCGGATTCAATGAAAGCACGACACACGGTCACCTCAGCATTGACTGTGGCCTATCTCCAGGGGCATATTGCAAGGTTACATAGTTGAGAGTGGCCAAGAATCAATGGCAGAATTCAACTAATGATTCTACCTTCTTTATTCGGCAAAGAACCTACTGCTCGCCGCAAACAACATGTCCAAGAGACTTACTCCGGTACAATAATCATCTCCTGGTACCAAGAAGAACGTGCAAAACATCCCCCTGGCAAAAGTCAAGGTACATTTCCAAGACGAGGCAAGAAGCTGCAGCTATAGCATCAAAACCTCCAAAGCATGAAGTATTCTATACGCAAAAAAGGGGACCGACATGAGGACCTGCTGAAAGGCTATTTCTGCTTTTACAAGCTAAACGAAGATCACTATCTTAATAGCAAAATGTAAAAGAGGCGCAAGCAAGGGCAGCAGAATCAAGACTGAGAATCCTCACTTCTGGCCTCCGGGTCTCATCCAACCTCCTCATCCTCTTGATCCTTATCCTCGCCAAGATTCTCCTTCTCAGGATTCTAGGGTTCTGACCCATACACTCCTCTACACGATTCATGGAGTCAGAGAATCCTCCAAAAGCGCCAACAGAAGTCTCAGCCTCAAATAAAGGCGAGAGTAGCTACGCTCAAGCCAACCTCATCAGGAACGAAGGCACCATGAGCCTTAGGGCCGTATATCTCGACTGCTAGGAGAGTTCCTCTCCTACTCCAGAGTAAAACTACATCCATGTGATCATCGTTACCCTGACCAAGCATACACCCATTTATAGCACGTCTGGGAGTCTATCTACATAGGTCCAGACCACGACATCATGCCTACAGGGTGTACCGACGAATATACTACTTGTTCCAGACCACGTCAATGTGTGGTACCAAGGACTACTGTCCATTCTCCAGGTCATACATATCCAATCAGGCTGTTAATCCTTTCAGACCGAGCGCAAGTACATCCAAACACTACCGACAAGGAAGTTTGATGGCCCAAGCTACGAGCCGATTGCCTACTCCAAGTTCAGCAAAGAGGTTGATACCATGGTACAACTTCCAAAGTCCTATGAAAAAGCTCATGTTATATCCTGCCTTCAAACATGAAGCCAAAAAATAAGGGGCAAACTGTTGGGGAAAAATAACTCATGAGAAGATTTACCCAGCTTCCTGCTTCCAGGATCCGGGCCCTGCCCCAGGTCCTTGCCCCTGCTCCAGGTACCGGGCCCTGCTTTTGGGCCGGGTAAGATAATTCATCCTTCCTCCAAGTAAAAAGGAAAACTTTATGATAAATGTGGACATTTACATTTTTCATAATATGGTCGAATCTCCTTAAATCCAAGCGAAGAAAGAGGAAGTATTCCAAGACATATGATTGCCTTTAAATAAAATTGGAAATATTCTACTATCTAAGGATATAATGAATATTTCCAAATTCTGTGAGATAGGCACGACCTCTACTATAAATATAAGGTTTATTTAACCTAAAGAAAGAGGCAACACGTTCATCGACTGAGCATAACCATTCTACAGCCGCCAAAGCAATTTCTCATGCCTAGAAGACCATCTTCGATAAGCTTATGATGACTAATCCCAATGATTGACATCAGCAAGATGAAGCTCTATACTCAGGGCTACATATCTACAAGAGGTCAAGACGTCCAGAAGAGAGAGATACACGAGCTAATCATCTCCACAGCCATCAAGGCAAGGTTTCGTACCTAGAAGATTACCTTCATCGACATGCTCAGCAACCGGGGAATCCCTACGTTTCCCATCGCCTATATGAAGATATATAATCACTGCAGCACGGCTGCAACTCCATTCATCAGCTCAGGCTACAAACTCCAGCTCATCAGCAGGAACACATCACGCTCAATAAAGCATACCGATATATCATAAGCGCCGTAGCATATCGACGATCCTACCATCTGTTCTCGCTATGTCATCTTTAGAACAGATGACTCTCATCAACCACAGAGCCACATGTATCTCCAAGGCTCTGCGCCTCTCCAAGGCTCCGCGCCTCTCCAAGGCTCCGCGCCTCTCCAAGGCCCCGCGTCTCTCCAAGGCTCCGCGCCTCTCCAAGGCTCCGTGCCTCTCCAAGGCTTCGTGCCTCTCTCAGGCTCCGCGCCTCTCCAAGGCTCCGCGCCTCTCCGAGGCTCCGCGCCTCTCCGAGGCTCCGCGCCTCTCCGAGGCTCCGCGCCTCTCCGAGGCTCCGCGCCTCTCCGAGGCTCCGCGCCTCTCCGAGGCTCCGCGCCTCTCCGAGGCTCCGCGCCTCTCTGAGGCACCGTGCCTCTCTGAGGCGCCGTGCCTCTCTAAGGCCCCGCGCCTCTCCAAGGCCCTGCGCCTCTCCAAGGCCATGCGCCTCTCTAAGGCCACGCGCCTCTTGTTGGGCTCAAAATCGGTAAGACGGAATCAATGACTAAAACTTTCCGCAAAAATAAAAATACGTTTTATAAAACACGAGAAGTAGTTTTATAAAATTCTAAGGACTTTCCAAACAAAGGAAATCCGCGGAAAACTTGGAGATCGACATCTCGGAAGAACGAACGAAACAATCGCCGATTACACGATTTCCCAAGTTAAGTGAAAAAACGCAAAGAAACCGCATCCACCGTAAACCGCGAGCAAGTTCGACCGAATCAGTTCAACGTACGACGAGCCGAACCATCCGGTTCAGCTCGCCGTACGGCGAACTGGTCGGTCCCGGACAAGCTCGCCGTACGGCGAACTGGTCGCCTCAAAGCAGCTCGCCATACGGCGAACTGAACCAACCTGGTTCGGCTCGCTGTACGTCGAGCTGACCGTCCCGAGCCTCGATCTCCCGCATCCTTGATGTAAGGCATACGTCCTTCGATTCGATCATGCTCTGAACCATGGTCGAAACATCCCTCATTTCGTCTCGATCCGTCTCACCAATCAAGTTTTACGATAATAATTGTAAAAGTCTTCTTTTCTCGTAAAGTTCGGGAAACGATTGGACGGAACATTGTACATTGCCAAACTATGCGATTAACTTGACAAATCTTGTAAAAACGGCATCGTATCAGGAAACGATCTTGTCTAAAATCGTAAAACGGTTTTTATCGCAAAATGGCTCGGACAGCCTAAAAGCGTGATAAAAGTCCACTTGCGACTTTAATCCGGGCCAAAGATACATTGACGGTTTGAAGATTTACTCGCAGGAAGAAGATAAATGTCAAGTTTGAAGATAAATGTCAAGTTTTAAGATAAATAGAAGATTTCCGCAAAGAAAAAGGAAAGATCGAGATAAATGGAAGATTCCCGATAAACTCGAATCTGGGCGAAAAGGACTAGACCGCCTAAGGAGGGAGTATATAAGCAGAAGGCAAAGGACAGAAGCAGAGGACAAGTTTTAAGAGCTTTCACCACCAAAACTTAGCACTTAGGAATATTTCTGTTTTTGTTATCGAGCTGCGTTGATATCACTCAAATTACCCTAAGGAGTAAATTACTCTCTCAAATAAGAGGTTCAATTGTAGTATAGGGATCGAATTCACAAGGAACCAAGGAACTAAGGAACACAAAAGATAAAATCCTAAGTGATTATGCTAGGTTGATCAAGGTTTTAAAAGTAAATTGCAGTTGTGAGCAATGGTGAGTTGCTCAAGAGAGTTTGGTTTAGGTTTTAAACAATAAAAGAAAGAAGTTAGATTCAAGGTTACTATTCAGATAATCAGGATTATAATGCTATAGATGTCTTTATAAGTTGCTTGCAAAATATTAAAGAACTTCAATTCTTATATAAGTCTATAGTTATCGCTATTAGACTCGTCCATTGATCTGACTGCCGGTTATATCGACCGATGGTATGATCCCCATGTCGGACGATATAAGTAGCCGTCAATCGATTACTCTATAGGAGTATCAATCGATATAGCTTCAGATCGAATTGAATATGTGTTCACCAAGATCATAGACCGGCTCTCGCATCGTCTCTAGAGAATCTCAGCTTATACCAGATGATTTCAGGATGATGATTAACAAGTTAAATCAATCCATGATCATACTCTAGTTAGCTACTCTAGAGTAAGCATTAGGGTTCATCAGGATAATGAATATTACAACTCAACAATCCATAGTTGGGGCTAATCCCTCATAACTATTTGAACCCTAAATCTAACAAATGAATCTATTCAGACATGGCTAAGTAATTAATAGCAGCAAGGTAATAATAGAAATTCATTAGATTAGAAGGTTGAACTCTTGGTTCTTTTGAACAACAAATCTCTTTGTATGTTTCTTCTAAATCTAGAATTCTATAACCTTTATGAAAATGAGAATAAGATGAAGAGGATACTTTTATAAATTAAAGAACATCAAAAGTGTGAAAAGCACAAAAGCATGTAAAAGCATAAAAAGCATGTCTTGCCAAAACACATAGGCATAACTATAAATATGAGTTTCATTAGGTTAAAAAATCGTCAGGGGCAATCTTGTAATATTGAGAGAACTTGGGCTTCAAGTCGGCCAAGTCAAACTTGTTCTTCACGCTTCATATCGATCAATGGTACATGGTGTACATCGATCGATGGAGTATCCAAAGTCATCTGCTATGGAAGCGCAACACAAGATGTGTATCGATCGATATGTATCTCTGGATATCGACCTTGTTGTCTGATCTTTAAAGTCATCTCGAGAAAACTCTCCTTTAAGCTCCATAAGGGCACCTAAATCATCACTTTACTCCAAAATGCTCTTGAACTTGAAAACATACCTAATAGACTCCAAAAAAAGATATATATATATATATATATATATATATAGATATATTTATATATATTATAAAATCATATAATTACCATGGTCAAAAGTGGGTCAAAACCATGGTATATCATGCGTCTCAACTAGGGTTTTAGTCTTAGATTGCTAGAACTAGGAATCTCGCTGACGGCTCACGCAACTAAGGTTTACTCTCGTTGTACCACTATTACACAGAATTTGGAATAAGATCTTTCTTGCTCTCAATCTCGTTTTCTTTTACATCTTTTACTTATTCATAATGTGTTCTTGATTGCTTGTGTGCGGTTCCGCAAATAGTCGGGTCCTCGAGGAAATTAAGCTTTACTCTAAATTCCTAAATTTACTTAAAATCGACAGGGGTGAGTTTAGGTTCCCACTGTTTGGCGCTAGAAGTAGGGGGGCTCGGATCTATCTTACACTCAAGCCGCAGCATGCTCAATCGAGAAGTGATGTCTGAAGAACAACCAACTCGCATCGATGGCGACAACGTTGATAACACACCACTCTAGATGTGCCCGCGGTTACTTACACTGAGGCCGTCGAAAAGATGCTCTCCGATTTCAACCAGAATTCGGAGGAACAAGAAAAGCTCATTGGTTTACTCGCAAAACAAGTTGAAACCTTAACTGCGAGAACAAGGGCAATTCGCCCCCACGGAACTACTAGGATCCGCGGAAGAAGGCTTGATTTCGGAACTCCTATGGATCGCCCCAGAACCGAGCAGGGAAATCTGCCGGAGAAAAACTCCAAAATCGATAACCTAGACGCGACGCTGAACGAATCGGAAAAATCTCCTACTCGCAGACAGGAGACCGAGGAAGAGGGAATCAAAAGGGTTAACATGGAAACAAGCGACCAATCCGATTCGTCGGATGAGGACGCGGACGTCCATCCTAGGAGAACGAAAACTCGCAGCCCACAGCCGGATTTTTCTCCTGAGCGCTCTCTTACTGAAGACGAGGAGGAGCTCTACTGTGCGCAACACGCAAAAACAGCCGGGGAACGAACTCCAGTTACTCAAAGCAAACGTCGACGAGGTCGGGAAACTGCTGGCGATCTAACTGAGATTCACAATCTCCGCGACTACATCACTAAAACGGCCGAAGCGGTAAAAGCGGTGAAATCTCAAATTCACCATAATACCCGCGCCGCACCCGAAATCGATCGGCTGCTATACGTGTTGGGGTCAAAATCGGTACGACGGAATTAATAGCCAAAACTCCCCGCGAAAATACAAAAAGAACAGTTTTATAAAACCCGAGGAATAGTTTTATAAAACTCAAAGTCATTTATAAAACTCGAAAGATCGTTTTATAAAACTCGAAGGTCGTTTTATAAAACTTAAGGATCGTTTTATAAAACTCGAGTATAAAACTCGAAGATCATTTTATAAAACTCGAGAATCATTTTATAAAACTCGAGAACCGTTTTATAAAACTCGAAGATCGTTTTATAAAACTCGAGAAATCATTTTATAAAACTCGAGAAATCGTTTTATAAAACTCGAGAATTGTTTTATAAAACTCGAAGATCGTTTTATAAAACTCGAGAAATCGTTTTATAAAACTCGAGAATCATTTTATAAAACTCGAAGATCGTTTTATAAAACTCGAAGATTGTTTTATAAAACTCGAAGGTCGTTTTATGAAATCCGAAGATCGTTTTATAAAACTCGAAAATCGTTTTACGAAACCGCAAAAAACTGAAAAAGCCATAAAACGCGAACTAGTCGCAACTAGTTCGCCCATCGGCCCGGCTTAGTTCGCCGATGGGCGAACTAAGAAGTACTCTTCTAGTTCGCCCATCGGCGAACTAAGCCGGCCCGGCTTAGTTCGCCGATGCGCGAACTAGGACGTGCTCGACTAGTTCGCCCATCGGCGAACTAAGCCGGCCCGGCTTAGTTCGCCGATGGGCAAACTAGAGACTTCCCAGACACTCCGCGTCTCGATTTCCTGCATTCCCGATTCGAAACTTACGTCTAACGACAAGGTCGCGTTCTAAACCACGGCCGAAATATCTCCCGTTCCATCTCGATCTGACTTACCGTTCGAGTTTTACGATAAAAACCGTAAAACTTCGTTTTCTCAGAAAGAACTCGAGGAAATCGTATAAAACGGCAACGGTTAAATGAAACACCAAACATTGCCTAAACTATACGATTTATTCGAGATTTCTCGTTGAAATCATAAAAAAAACGCGCTTTTAATAAAAAAACGCTGAGTAAGTCGTAAAAAACGTGTTTTTAACAAAAACGCCGAGTAAGTCTTAAAAAACGTGTTTTTAACAAAAAGTCGAGTAAATCGTAAAACCTTGCGATTAACTCGAGAGATTTATTAAAAACGCCGTCAGATCAGGAAACGATCCCGTAAAAATTCAGAAAACGGTTTTTATCGCGATAAAAACCCATCTCGCGATTTCAACGGAATCTAACCCGCAGATTTGATAACGTTTTGACGGTTTACTCGCAGAAGGAAAATAAAAGTCAAGTTTAATGATAAAAGGAAGGTTTGAAGAGAAATAGAAGATTTCCGCGGAAGAAAAGGAAGGATCGAGAAGAATGGAAAATTCCCGATTTAGTCAAATCTGGGCGAAATGGAAAGATCGGATAGCCAAGACGAGGAGTATATAAAGAGGAGGTCTAGGGCAGAAGCAAGGGACACGAAATTCAGAGCTCTCACCACCAAAACTAGCATTTAGGAATATTTCCGTTTTTCTGTTAGCGAGCTGCGTCTCAATTAGGGTTTTCGTTCTTAAGCTTTTCGGCTACTCTTTTGTAGCAGTTCTACGCAGATTCGGAATAAGAACCTCTTTGCTCTCTATTTCGTTTATTTTCATTCAAATTCTAAGTTATCGTTTTCTTATTTTTCGTTGTGCGGCTCTGCAGATAGCCGGTTCCTTTGGAAACTTAGGGTTTTCCCGAAGTTTCGTTTTTTACGATTTATTTGACAGTGAGTGGATTTCGACACCCACAGTTTGGCGCTAGAAGGAGGGGGGGTCGGATCTATCTTACACCGTAACCGCAACATGTCCAACGAAGAAACGATGACTGGTGACAACCAAATTCGCAACGAACGCGACAACGTTGAAACACCACTACCAAAAGACGCGCCTGCGGCCAATGCTACAAACGCTAACGCCGAGACCGTCGAAAAGATGCTCTTTGAGTTTAACAAAAAATCGGAAGAGCAGGAAAATCTCATTGGTTCGCTCGCAAAACGGCTCAAAACCCTAACTGCGAGAACCAAAGCGATTCGCCCCCGTGGAACTACCAAAATCCGCGGAAGGAGACTCGATTTCGGCGCTCCTACGGATCGTCCCAGAATCGATCAGGGAAACGTACCGGAAAGGGATTCCGGGAAAGAAAACCCTGACACGACACTGAACGAATCGGAAAAATCTCCTATTCGCGAACAGAAGACCGAAGGCGACGGCATCGAAAGGGTCAACTTGGAAATGAGCGACCAGGTCGACTCGACAGACGAAGACGCCGACGTCCATCCTAAGAGAAGAAAAACTCGCAGTCCTCAACTGGAGTCTTCTCCCGAACGTTCCTTTACTGGAGACGAAGGGGAACGCGACTTCGCGCGATACGCAAAAACCGCCGAGGAGCGATCTCCGGTCACTCGCAGCAAACGCCGACAAGGTCGGAAAACTGCTGGCGATCAGACCGAGATTCGCGATCTCCGCGAATACATTACCAAAACGGCCGCAGCGGTAAAAGCGGTGAAGTCTCAGATTCACCACACGACCAGCGCCGCACCCGAGATCGATCGGCTACTGTACGAGTCTCGGAAAACGCCTTTCACAGCCCGTATCACCGAGATCAAACTGCCCGATCCCGGAAACCTTAAGGTGCCAACTTACGACGGGACGTCCAATCCCAAAGCGCATCTGCAAGTGTTCCAAATCACCATGGGACGAGCCAAGCTCAAGGACCACGAAAAAGACGCAGGCTACTACAGCCTCTTCATCGAAAACCTAGAAGGAGCTGCGCTCGAATGGTTCGCCAAACCTAGGCGAAACTCGATCGGAAGTTTCCGTCGACTGGCTTCGGAGTTCCTGAAACAATACTCGATGTTCATTAACCCAGAAACCTCCGACGCCGATCTCTGGAGCTTGGTGCACGAGGAGGACGAATCTCTCCGCGATTTCATGAGTAGATTCAAAGTCGTCATGGCTAGGGTTAGCGGGATTAGCGACAATGCCGCCATCGACGCGTTAAGGAAATCGCTCTGGTATAAATCAAAGTTCCGCAAGTGGATAACTCTAGAGAAACTGCGGACGATCCAGGACGCGCTCCATAAGGCCACCGACTTCATAACCATTGAAGAGGAAACTAAAATCCTGTCCGAGAAGCATAAGCCGACGAAAACATCCGCGAAGGATAACGCGTCCGAGCAGAAGCAGAAAAAGAAAAGCTCTCGTAACGACAAATTCGTCCATCACGAGGGACAGGATCTCCGAGGGGCGCATAACTACGCCATCAACTCTGGTTTGGAGCAAGGGCGAACTACGGGTAACACGTGGACGAGAAATTCGAATTACGATGAGAATTCTTTCTGCGACCTCCACCAAACCCATGGTCATTCCACCGTGAACTGCAAAGTTCTCGGCGCCAGACTGGCCGCAAAGTTAGTCGCAGGAGAACTTTCCGAGATATCTAGTGTCAAGGATCTTATCCGCGATTCGGACCGCGTCCCGAAGAACGACAAAAATGCGCAAACTTCGCCTCAGGGAAATCAGTCGGGCGAAAAATACGGATGAAAAATAGGCGAGAAGGGTAACGATGCTAACCGCCGAAAAATCAACATGATCATCGGCGAATCGCCATACTTTAACGACACCGTCTCGTCAATAAAATCCTACCAACGTAAAGCCGAAACCGGCTCGAGTTGGAAGGTTCCGATGGACGATTCTCCGACAGGGGTAATCTCTTTCAACGACGCTGAAACCGGTGGATCGACCAACCGCATGCCGATCCCCTTGTCATCGATTTGGTGATAAGCGATCTAGAGGTTGCTCGAATCCTGGTTGATACCGGAAGCACGGTCAACGTCATCTTCCGCAACACGCTAGCACGAATGGGAATCGACCTCTTGGAAGTCGAGCCGATTCCAAAACCGCTGACTAGTTTCTCCGGCGAAACGTCAATGACCCTGGGATCAATCCGACTACCGGTCGTCGCGAAAGAAGTGATGAAAATCGTTAACTTCGCAGTAGTCGATTTTCCGGCTATCTACAACGTGATTATGGGCACGCCTTGGATAAATTCCATGAAGGCGGTTCTGTCCACGTATCACTTAGGCATCAAATTCCCGACGCCTACGGGAGTCGCAGTAATCTAGGGATGCCAAAGACAATTGCGATCTTGCTTCCTGGCCGAACATAAGCTGAGACAATTGGCGGTCGCGATCGTGAAACCAAAACGGGCAAAGGTCACAACACCGCCCGCAGACGACGACCCGAAGCAAGAAACGGCCGAGAAACCAGAAGTTTCCGCACCCATCGCTTCCACCCAACCGGAGGAGACAATCCCGGACAAAGACATCGATCCCGCGACTGAAGCGATCGAGAAGTCTACGACAGCCGAGTAAGCACACTCGCGCAAACAATCAGAACTACGAGATGGCTTGATTTCCAAAAGGAATACGTAGGCAGCTCGCCTAAAGATGAGTTCAGCTATCCCCCCTTCCAAAGCGGGGGGGGGGGGAGTGGGTGAGTATACGAGTATTCGTATACTCCCAAAATTTTTTACAAAATTTCTTTTAGCTTTGTAATCGAAAAGTTTTCGAAATTTTTAATAAAGACAAAGTTAGAATATCTCTTCTACCATCAAAAAACGCAAATCCGGAAAATCGCTTCCGCAGTAACAACTACTCAACCATTTTTATAAAAAACTCGCATATCAAAATATTTTCGGAAAGAACGGGCGAGACGTCGCCTAAATTCTCAAAGAAAAATATTTTCCCAAAGTCCGTCCGCGACTATAAAAACACGAACGCTCGGCGATTGTCCCCGTCGAGCACGCTAGCCGTCCTAAACAAACGCACCGACCTATCGGTCCGCATACATCCGACGAGGATAAAATAGCGCGCTATAAAAGAAATCCAAATTTTTGGTCAGCACTTCCGGGCAACTTAGAAATTGTTCCCGGTGAGATGCTCGGTTCCAACCAGACGAATCGTATAAGCCGAGAACCTATCGCGGATTCTNAAATAGCGCGCTATAAAAGAAATCCAAATTTTTGGTCAGCACTTCCGGGCAACTTAGAAATTGTTCCCGGTGAGATGCTCGGTTCCAACCAGACGAATCGTATAAGCCGAGAACCTATCGCGGATTCTAAATCGGTATGGAATCAGGTTAAAATCGCAACGGGCAAAACGAAAGCCGATTAGTCATCGCACAGCCCAATCCGAAAGTAAACCTAGGTCTTGCCCTAAACCCAGCACACTGGTCGCTAACGTCTCAAGGCATGAATCGAGATCCTCAAGGCATGTCTCTTCGCCCACATCTAAACACTCGCGAAAATCGAAATCTCCTGAGTTAACGAATCGGACGATTTACACCAAAGAGTTAGGTACGAGATGACAACTCGTATTATTTCCTCTACATCTAACGTAAAAAATGAATTTCATACTTAGAAAATATTTTATTAAAAGCATCCGAATACACACCGCCCAGCGGTAGAGATTCAAAGCCACCAACGGCCAGTCCCGGAAAAACAACGACAAAATCGAAAAAAACTAAGAACATCACACATCAAAGTCATCAAACGCAGGTTGATCGACCTCACCATCTACATCCGAAATCCCAGGACCGACTTCAACCGAATCCGGCGACACCACGACGGGATTCCATTGATCCCACATGCGCGAGGGATTCCTTAGCAAACGAATACCCTTCATTCTGAGTCAGGGATAACCCATGAACGATCCCGCGACATTCGCGATAATCACCATGCGCCCGTTGAACAGCTTCCACATCCGAATAACCGGTTGCAAATCGCTCGCGACGAACCTTCATCTCCTCGGCAACCTCTCGTTTGCCCGCACGACGAGCACGACGAATCCTTTGGTCAGAAAGCTCCTTAGCACGACGAGACCTGGTTGCGCATTCATCCCTCACGCGAGCAACCTCCCTCGCGACCACTTCTTCGGCTTGGTTGGCCTCGACCTCTGCCCGAAGACGAGCAACCTCATTTTCGGCCATGTTCGCTCGAAACTCGGAAAGGCGAGCCTCAGCAGTACGGTTGTCCAGGGCTCTGCTCATGATAAGGAAACCCTACCAAAGGGAAGAATCAAGCCATGTCATAAAAACTGCTCGAAAAAGAAAACAATAAACGCACGTACCTCCTTTGCTATCTCAGACCCCCTTGTAAGCTCTGGAACTTGATCATGGTCAATGTCCGGAAAATGGGAGGTCGATGATCCGTCCGCCCTCGTCCAGAAGCCATCTTCCGCCTGACTATCAAGAAAATCCTTGAGGATATTATCAGGAGAAGTCGCGCGCTCAAAGTCATCGTCTTCAGTTACCGGATTTTTATCCCTTCGGAAGCGAGATTTGCCACTCCCCATCGAGGGAACATGCAGAATGAACTCTCCCATAAACGGATCCTCCTCGTAAATCGGAGAATCCGCAAAACGTCGAGATCGGAAGAGGGCAACCGCTTGACGGACACGTTGCGGAGAAAAACTACACCAACCAACTCCACCACGTTTGAGAGAAGTGGTGATGTCCGGAAGATCCGCGGGATACGGAGGCAGAGGGTTGGTCACTGCGGAAAAACAGGAAGTCATCTTAAAAAAAATAATAATAATAATAAGGGTTCGTGTGAATTCAAGTCGTATACCTCTCCGACCCCACGTGGTCGTACAGAGCGGAATGCCACCCTCCTCGACTGACGCACCGTCGATACGAACATAGAAGAAATTATTCTTCCAAGAAGTAGAAGGCGTTGAGCAGCCCGTAACAACTTCATCACGAGGGCTTAGAGTGATCCTCCGCGATTGCCCTGTAGGCTTTAACAGACCCTCGAGATGATCGACGGTAAGGGTGATTCCCTGCTCGTAACTTAGCGTCAAAAGACCGACGAGTTGC
Organism: Eruca vesicaria subsp. sativa; assembly: GCA_932364175.1. Lineage (NCBI taxonomy): Eukaryota > Viridiplantae > Streptophyta > Magnoliopsida > Brassicales > Brassicaceae > Eruca > Eruca vesicaria. The sequence goes on from CAKOAT010927375.1 coordinate 145,141, forward strand.
TTTAAACTTGGAGGAGTCAATTGACTAATCGACANATCCTCCGCGATTGCCCTGTAGGCTTTAACAGACCCTCGAGATGATCGACGGTAAGGGTGATTCCCTGCTCGTAACTTAGCGTCAAAAGACCGACGAGTTGCTTTAAACTTGGAGGAGTCAATTGACTAATCGACAGTCCCAGTCTGTGAAGGAAATGCACAATGACCTCCGGAATCGGGAACCATAGGTGGCATTGTTACAAGAAAATGTTGTAACACGTGAAGAAGCCGTCGGGCGCATCCTCGTCGCTCTCCCCGGCAAGTGGGGAACGAAACTCAACGGCCTCTGGGACTCTGCAGAATTCACGCATGTAATCAATGTTGTTAAAAAGCGTCAAGCTCGGACGTCCGGAAATCTGATCGACGTCCGACAAAGCTGGAACCCAAGTTCCAGGCCTAGCGGACCCCGATTTGTCTCCGATCGGCCAAAAAGCCTCGAAGTCCGTCGGATCGACTAACGGGGACGAATACTCTTCTTTCGGAGCCAAGGCTGGAGGCTGCGAACTCGTTTCCTCAAAATTGTGAAAATTGGAACTAGTTGAGGAACGAGTTTTTCTTCCTGAAAACATGTTTGAAGATCTTCAGAGAAAGTGGAGAGAAAAATTTCTTGAATGAGTTGTAAAAGATGGAGTAAAGAATTCAAAATTTTACTCCATATACTTATAGGAAAAAAATTTACTATTCACCGTTGGACTTTTGGCCATTAAAGTTCCGCCTAATTCCGCCAAACTCGCCAAACGAGCTCATTTCACTCGCAAGAATCTCACGATTCTTACAAGCTGGGGGGCTAACTGTTGGGGTCAAAATCGGTACGACGGAATTAATAGCCAAATATCCCCGCGAAAATACAAAAAGAACAGTTTTATAAAACCCGAGGAATAGTTTTATAAAACTCAAAGTCATTTATAAAACTCGCAGACCGTTTTATAAAACTCGAAAGATCGTTTTATAAAACTCGAAGATCGTTTTATAAAACTCGAAGGTCGTTTTATAAAACTTAAGGATCGCTTTATAAAACTCGAGAATCGTTTTATAAAACTCGAAGATCATTTTATAAAACTCGAGAATCATTTTATAAAACTCGAGAACCGTTTTATAAAACTCGAAGATCGTTTTATAAAACTCGAAGATCGTTTTATAAAACTCGAGAAATCGTTTTATAAAACTCGAGAAATCGTTTTATAAAACTCGAGAATCGTTTTATAAAACTCGAAGATCGTTTTATAAAACTCGAGAAATCGTTTTATAAAACTCGAGAATCATTTTATAAAACTCGAAGATCGTTTTATAAAACTCGAAGATCGTTTTATAAAACTCGAAGGTCGTTTTATGAAATCCGAAGATCGTTTTATAAAACTCGAAAATCGTTTTACGAAACCGCAAAAAATCGAAAAAGCCGTAAAACGCGAACTAGTCGCAACTAGTTCGCCCATCGGCCCGGCTTAGTTCGCCGATGGGCGAACTAAGAGGCACTCTCTAGTTCGCCCATCGGCGAACTAAGCCAGACCGGCTTAGTTCGCCCATCGGCGAACTAGGAAGTGATCAACTAGTTCGCCCATCGGCGAACTAAGCCGGCCCGGCTTAGTTCGCCGATGCGAACTAGGACGTGCTTGACTAGTTCTCCCATCGGCGAACTAAGCCGGCCCGGCTTAGTTCGCTGATGGGCGAACTGGAGACTTCCCGGACACTCCGCGTCTCAATTTCCCGCATTCCCGATTCGAAACTTACGTCTAACGACAAGGTCGCGTTCTAAACCACGGCCGAAATATCTCCCGTTCCATCTCGATCCGACTTACCGTTCGAGTTTTACGATAAAAACCGTAAAACTTCGTTTTCTCGGAAAGAACTCGTGGAAATCGTATAAAACGGCAACGGTTAAACGAAACACCAAACATTGCCTAAACTATACGATTTATTCGAGATTTCTCGTTGAAATAAAAAAAACGCGCTTTTAATAAAAAAAACGCCGAGTAAGTCGTAAAAAACGTGTTTTTAACAAAAACGCCGAGTAAGTCGTAAAAGACGTGTTTTTAACAAAAAGTCGAGTAAATCGTAAAACCTTGCGATTAACTCGAGAGATTTATTAAAAACACCGTCAGATCAGGAAACGATCCCGTAAAAAGTCAGAAAACGGTTTTTATCGCAAAACGGCCCGGAAGGACCTAAAACGCGATAAAACCCATCTCGCGATTTCAACGGAATCTAACCCGCAGATTTGATAACTTTTTGACGGTTTACTCGCTGAAGGAAAATAAAAGTCAAGTTTAAAGATAAAAGGAAGGTTTGAAGAGAAATAAAAGATTTCCGCGGAAGAAAAGGAAGGATCGAGAAGATTGGAAAATTCCCGATTTAGTCAAATCTGGGCGAAATGGAAAGATAGGATAGCCAAGACGAGGAGTATATAAAGAGGAGGTCTAGGGCAGAAGCAAGGGACACGAAATTCAGAGCTCTCACCACCAAAACTAGCATTTAGGAATATTTCCGTTTTTTTGTTAGCGAGCTGCGTCTCAATTAGGGTTTTCGTTCTTAAGCTTTTCGGCTACTCTTTTGTACCAGTTCTACGTAGATTCGGAATAAGAACCTCTTTGCTCTCTATTTCGTTTATTTTCATTCAAATTCTAAGTTATCGTTTTCTTATTTTTCGTTGTGCGGCTCTGCAGATAGCCGGTTCCTCTGGAAACTTAGGGTTTTCCAGAAGTTTCCTTTTTTACGATTTATTTGACAGTGAGTGGATTTCGACACCCACAATACGAATTTCAGAAAACGCCTTTTACGGCTCGCGTTACCCTATCCAGAAAAGCTCAAGGTGCCAACATACGACGGGAGAACTGATCCCAAAGCGCACCTGCAGGCCTTCCACATTACCATGTGACGAGCCAAGCTCAAAGATCACAAAAAAGACGCGGGCTTTTGCCGTCTTTCGTCGAAAACTTGGAAAGAGCAGCGCTCGAGTGGTTTGCCAAGCTTAAGCGGAATTGGATCGGGAGTTTTCGCCAGATGCTTCTGAATTCCTGAAACAATACTCGATGTTTATAAATCGGGAAACTCCCGTCGCCGACCTTTGGAGCCTATCGCAGAAGGAGGACGAATCCCTTCGCGACTTCATAGACCGGCTCTCGCATCGTCTCTAGAGAATTTCAGCTTATACCAGATGATTTCAGGATGATGATTAACAAGTTAAATCATTCCATGATCATACTCTAGTTAGCTACTCTAGAGTAAGCATTAGGGTTCATCAGGATAATGAATATCACAACTCAACAATCCATAGTTGGGGCTAATCCTTCATATCTATTTGAACCCTAAATCTAACAAATGATTCTACTCAGACATGGCTAAGTAATTCATAGCAGCAAGGTAATAATAGAAATTCATAGCAGCAAGGTAATAATAGAAATTCATTAGATTAGAAGATTGAACTCTTGGTTCTTTTGAACAACAAATATCTTTGTGTGTTTCATCTAAATCTAGAATTTTATAACCTTTATGAAAATGAGAATAAGATGAACAGAATACTTTTATAAATTAAAGAACATCAAAAGTATGAAAAGCACAATAGTATGTAAAAGCATAAAAAGCATGTCTTGCCAAAACACATAGGCATAACTATAAATATAAGTTCCATTAGGTTAAAAACTCGTCAGGGGTAATCTTGTAATATTAAGAGAACTTGGGCTTCAAGTCGGCCAACTCAAACTTGTTCTTCACGCTTTATATCGATCGATGGTACATGGTGTACATCGATCGATGGAGTATCCAAAGTCATCTTCTACGGAAGCGTCGTCGATCGATTACACAAGATGTGTATCGATCGATATGTTACTCTGGATATCGACCTTGTTGTCTGATCTTTATTGTCATCTAGGGAAAACTCTCCTTTAAGCTCCATAATGGCACCTAAATCATCACTTTACTCCAAAATGCTCATGAACTTGAAAACATACCTAATAGACTCCAAAACATATATATATATATATTATAAAATCATATAAATACCATGGTCAAAAGTGGGTCAAAACCATGGTATATCAACTCTCCCAGACTTAACCTTTTGCTTGTCCTCAAGTAAACATAATAGTTAGTCTTTGAAAGAAGTTTAAAAAATAGCAAGGACTCAATCAAATCTTAACTTAAAATCATAACCCCTACTTTGTTGCAAGCCACATCTCATATTACTAACCACAGAAGTACATTATACCATATCCTAGCTTAGCAACCAAATTCATATAGCCAATCAACTTAGCAATCTTGTCTGTCTATCCCCTCTACTGATTTCATTTATGCATAAAATAAAAGTGAAGGCTTTACCTTGGGAGTATCGATCAAGGAACACTTGGATTCAACTCAAGCAAGAGTCAGACATTCTCATTGTGGTTTCTTTTCTCCCTATATCCCCCTTCTCTGAATCCCAAACTTTCTTTTTCTTTTATATCAATCCCAATGAACAACAGGTGTTCATCTTATTGATCTTTCTACTTTTTGTAGTATTTTCTGACAAAGTGTAGGCGAATAGTGGGGTCATGGGTAATGTACCTCTCCCTCGCTTCCACAATGTGTGATCCTTCCTTTGAATTAGAATAGTGGGGTCATGGGTAATGTACCTCTCCCTCTACCTCTCAGGAAATCATCTCAATCTTTTATATATTTTTTGGATGCCAAAGGGAGGAGAGAAAGAAACCAAAACTATCACGAATTTTACCTTCCAGACTTGCATGAGGATTCCGATCCCTTGTATACCAAGCCCCAAGACAAGCAATAGATGTCAGGTTAGGTTGGAAATCAGCTTTGGTTCTTCCAAACAATCATGAAAAGTGTTGTCATAGGTGACTGGTGATCCACTTTAGCATCTATAGTACTTTCTGCAATCAACAATTCTAAGAATGGTGCTAAAGAGTGGTTAGATAAAAAGCAAAAATTTTGAAATCTTTTTGTCCCTTTCTTAACTCAATAAAACCAATTTTTGAAAACATTTAATGAGATCAAAAAGGTAAAGTAGCATCAGTAATCTCCACTCTCCCAGACTTAAATCATACACTGTCCTCAGTGTGTAACCAGTCGGAGTTAGTGCATTAATAAGGAAAGTATAACTGATATCAAAAATTGTGAACGATATACCTGACCGATTTTCGTATCGATCGATGGTGAGTCACTTCCATTGATCGTCATGGATTGGTTTGCATCGATCGATGTCGACAGGAACACATCGGTCGATAGAGGTAGTCATCATGTATCATCTGAAATAAAATAAAACGAAAGCAATAAGTAACAATAAAATAAAACTAAGAAAATACCTAATAGTGGGTTGCCTCCCACTCAGCGCTTAGTTTAAAGTCATTTAGCTTGACTATGGAGGTATGGTGGCTAGTGATGTGAATTGCAGGTACTTGTTGGGAAACAAGTATCCTCCTTGTCTTGTGATTCTTCGAACCAGGAAGTTAAAAAGCTTCTTGTGGCTTTCTCGCTTCTGGTCATACTAGCTTTCAATCCTTGAACCTCATAGTGGATTCTCTGTAACCACTCCTCAATGCTTGCTAAGCTGAACTCATGTTGTCCAATCTTGCTGTAGGTGTGTTCTAGATCAATACTCATCTGCATTGTGTCGAGGTTTTGGATATTTTGCACATGGGAAGGGACAGTATCGACCGATCTCAGTGTAGTTCTGTCGGTCGATGTGGATGGATGTCCATCGGTCGATGGCTTCAGAGGCACGACGATCGATGCGGATGGTGCAGGTCGGTTGGCGAGTTGTCTCTGAATGCTTTCGATCTCCTTCTGAATTCCTTCTGTTGTGCATTCCAATCATTGAACGTCACTTTGTACTGGGAACCACATCTTGTCGACAATTCTGCACAGTTCCAGCCAATCGGGAAGATTAGCAAAATGGGCAATCGAGATGAGCGAGTACGACATTGAATATCGCGTAAAGACTTCCGCGAATTCACAAGTACTCGCAGACTTCTTGGTAGAACTCCCGACAGGAGGCACACCCGACCGGAAGCCGAACTCGACCAGGATCCTGTACGTTGACGGATCCTCATCCAAGCAAGGATCCGGGATCGGCATCGGACTCGCATCCCCTACAGAAGAAGTGTTGGAACAATCGTTTCGACTGATTTTCCACGCTTCAAACAATGAAGCCGAATACGAGGCCTCGATCGCAGGTTTGCGACTAGCTCACGGTCTAAAGATTCGTAACCTCCACGCTTAATGTGATTCTCAGCTAGTGGCTAGCCAGTTCAGCGGGGAATACGAAGCAAGGGATGAAAGGATGGAAGCATACCTAACCTTGGTCAAGGACCTAACTCGGAAGTTCGATCAATTCGCCCTTACTAGTATTCCTCGAGCTGAAAACGCCCAAGCAGATGCCCTGGCCGCCTTGGCATCCAGCTCCGATCCTGGTTTGAGCAGGGTAATTCCCGTGGAGTTTATCGACACCCTAGCATCGGACCACCCGTAGTCATAAATCTGATCAACGAACCGGAAGACGATATCGGCGAAAACGATAACCGTCCGGCTGAATATCAGTCCGAATACGGATTTGGACATCCATTGATGGGGAAATAATCCTCGCATACATAACCAACGGAAAACTCCCATCAAAAAATGGGCGGCCCAAAAAATAAAGACTCAGGCCGCACGGTACGTGCTAGTTGACGAAGAACTCTATAAGTGGAGATTCTCCGGACCACTTATGACCTGCGTGCAAGAGGAAAAGCGCTTAGGATAATGAAAGAAGTGCATTCCGGTTCCTGTGGAAACCATTCCGGCGGAAGATCTCTCATAATAAAAATCAAACGCCACGGATATTTCTGGCCAACGATGGTCAAAGATTGCAAGGATTTCTCGCAAAAGTGTGAGAAGTGCCAACGACACGCACCAACTATCCATCAACCAGCCAAAGTTCTCTCGTTCATCTCGGCACCATATCCGTTCATGCGATGGTCGATGGATATAGTCGGGTCGATGCACGCGTCGAAACAAAAACGTTTCTTATTAGTCCTAACCGAGTTCTTCTCCAAGTGGGTCGAAGCGGACTCATACGCAAGCATCAAAGACACCCAAGTAGAGAGTTTCGTATGGAAAAATATAGTTTGCAGACACGAAGTCCCATACGAACTCGTAACAGATAACGGGTCTCAATTCATCTCGCCTTGATTCGAAGCTTTCTGCGAGAAATGGAAAAAATGATTGACAAAATCAACTCCAAGATATCCTCAAGGCAACGGACAAGCCGAGACCATTAATAAAACTATCCTCGATGGCCTCAAAAAACGCCTCGACGCCAAAAAGGGTAAGTGGCTGAGGAGCTCGAAGGATTTTTATGGTCGCACCGCACGACCCCGAGACGAGCGACGGGTGAAACTCCTTTTGCCCTCGTCTACGGAACAGAATGCATGATCCCAGCAGAAGTCGAATTTCCGGAAGTACGCAGAAGGTTAATTCCGGAAAGGGAAGAGTCGAACAACCTAATGCTGCTCGACGAACTCGATCTGGTTAATGAACGACAGGATCAGGCCCTCATCCGAATTCAGAACTATCAGCAAGTGGCAGCAAAGTACTATAACTCAAACGTACGAGGCCGCAGATTTCATGAAGGCGAACTAGTCTTACGAATAGTCTTCCAAAACACCGAAGAACAAAATGCCGGGAAATTAGGAGCCAACCAGGAAGGACCATACAGGGTCATAAAGGTAGTCCGGTCGGGAGCGTACGAAATCGCAAACATGCAGGGCACCAAAATTCCCCGATCGTGGAACGTAATGCATCTCAAAAAATACTATCACTAGGCAACGCGCCCGAAAAACACTGAACTACGAGACGGCTTGATCCCCCCTAAAGGGTACATAGGCATCTTTTCGCAAGACAAGACCAGCTGTCCCCCCTCATTAAAAGGGGGGGCGGGGGGTAGGTGAGTATACGTATACTCGTATACTCCCGAAATTCTGAACTCGAAATTTCTCAAACTTTTATCCGCAACGCAGCGAGATAAAAAATGAAATCATGAATATAGCAAGACGTCGCCAATGTTCAAAAGAAATTGTTTCTCTACAAAAAAAACAACAATAAGATCCGTCCGCGACTATAAAAAGACATACATATCTTCTTAAGATATAATTCCTTCGCGAAGGTCCAAACAACGTTAACACCTATCACCTAAAAGTTTGTTGCTGATCACAACAAACTCGCAACAGTCCTAAATAAACTTAAGTTATCTCGCAGAGATAGCTCTCGAACACCCGACACAAGGGTAATACCGCTATAAAACAAAATCCAAACTTTTGGTCAGCACTTCCGGGAGACTTAGAAATTGTCCTCGGTGAGATGCTCGATTCCAACCAGACAAATCGTATAATCCGAGAACTTATCACGGATTCTAAATCGGTATGGAATCAGGTTAAAATCGTAACAGGCAAAACGAAAGCTGACTAGTCATCGCATAGCCTCAATCCGAAAGTAAACCTAGGTCTTGTGATCGGCCATGGATTTTACCCATTTTTATCCATGGTCTATTGGTGTTTTCATATATATTTACTACAATATAGAGTCTATCTAGAGTATTTACAGGTTCAGGTATTTACAGGTTCAGGTACGATATAGAGTCTATTTAGAGTATTTACTACAATATAGAGTCTTTTAGAGTCTTTTGGAGCCTTTACGTGCAGAGCTGCGCAGACGCGTCAGATGTTTAGATATGAATGGAGATCTTCCTACGTTGCGATTGAGACCATCTTTGGACACACGATAGAGATTTTACTTAGCTTTCCAATGCCACCGGGTTGAGGTCAATCCAACGGTTAGATCAGAGGTTATGCTCGTTTTACTGAAGAGTGGTCAGTTTGCCTTGCGAGAGAAAGTTGCCGAGAAGATATGTGCATGTTGATCGATGGGAGACACTTCACATCGATCGATATGAATGCCAGTACGTGGGCTGACTATATTTCATGACCGACTGAAGCCCAGAAGATACCACAAAGTTACTAAAGTACCCTTGACGACTTGAAATCCTATTTATGTTATTTCTAAGCCATTGTTGACGGCTACGCTTTCTTTTTCATCTTTTGTTTCATTGTTCTTAGTTAGGAGAGAAGGGAGGAACTCCTATCAGAGTCCTCCTGGAACTCCATTGGGTTTTATATCTATTGCAATTTCTTATCTATTCATCTATGATTTCTGTGACAATCTTCATGTCTGAATAGATCCACCTGTTGGATTTTGGGTTCAGATAGGTTGTGGGATTAGCCCCAACTATAGATTTCTAAGTTGTGATATTCATTATCATGATGAACCCTAATGCTTGATTCAAGAGTCATGAACTAGAACCATGAACATGATGGCATTAATTCATTAATCATCATTCTGATATCATCATATATAAGCTAAGATCCTCTAGGGACAAGCGAGAGCCAGTCTATGATCTTGGTGGGCACTATTTCAACTCGATCTGAAGCTACATCGATCGATACTCCTATAGAGTAATCGATCAACGACAAGTATATATCGATCGATATCGCTGTCATCAGATTCATGGACGAGTCTAGACTGCGAAAGCTGATAGATTCATCCAAGAGTTGAAGCTCTTTAATATCATGCAAGCAACTTGTTAGGCATCTAAAGCATTATAATCCTGATTACCTGAATAGAAACCCTAGATCTAGCAACCATCCTTCTATCAAACAAATCCTTGCCAAGCTGAACAATTACTTTGTTCATCTTGTTTACTGCTTTCAAGTTTACTATATTTATTTACTGAATTAATATTTATTAGCCTAGCTTAATCATAATACTATTAGATCTATTAGGTTCCTTAGCTCCTTGTGGATTCGATCCCTAAGTACTACAATTGAACCTCTTATTTGAGAGAAGAATTCACTCCTTAGGGTAATTTAAGTGATATCATCTTAACCTAAACCCAGCACACTGGTCTCTAACGTCTCAAGGCATGAATCGAGATCCTAAAGGCATGTCTCTTCGTCTACATCTACACGCTCACTCGATTTTCTAAACATCCTAAAACGAGCAAACGAATAAGGCGATCCACAAAGGAAAAGGAATGCAAGACGACAACTCGCAGACCTCCCTCGTTATCAACTCAAAGCAAAAACTTAACGAAAACTGATTGTTTAATAAAAAGTTGCCAAAGCAACAGGGATTCGAAGCCGTAATGGCCAGTCCCAAATAAGTACAAAGGCCATCCTCGGCCAACACACAAAAACATAAATTTTTAAATCTCTCGTACGAGATTACAACCTCAGACACCCTCCGCACACAGATTCTCGTCCTCATCCATCGCCTCACTGGCACACGCAACCACGCCTTCACCTTCCTCGGCAGCCTCAGGAGCTTTTCTCTCATCCACGCTGGGCTGAAGGGCACACTCTATCGCAAGAGCCGGGTTAGAGTCACTTCCCTCGACAGAAACATCCTCTTTGATCTCACGGACCGTCAATCCCTCAATGCTCTTCATCTTGCGCTGAAGTCTGCACAACTCCGAAACCTTAGCCTTATTTGCATATTTCGCCTTGAGCAAATAACTCGCAGCCTTTCTGAGATCGCGCTCCAGTTCGCTGATCCTAACCACGAACTGAGACACCTCCACGGAATGCGCATCTTCAATCACCTTCAACTTCCCTTCGAGTTAAGCGGACCTCTCCTGCGACTCAGCCAACTCCTTCGCTAAACGCTCAACTTCGGATCCGCATTCGTTAATCACTCCATCGATTAACGAGACAAACTAAAAGAACCAAGGTAGACGATCAAACACCAAATAAAAATTCAAAAATAAGGTGTACTCGCGAATCAATACCTTGGCACGGTGTTGCAACATCAGATCCGAGCTCAGCGCTTTGCTCGACGAAGGACCAGCCTTCGGACCCTTCGCGCATCTCTTTTTCTTGGGAGCATCAGGGTTCGCGCAAGGTCTCTTACGACCTTTGGTTGGAGCAGCCAACGTTGCGCTAAGCGCCGGAAGTCCTAAAACAATCACCCTCTTGACCGGAGGAGGAGGTTTTGAGGCCGCATCCGGCTCGACCTTGGTAGGAGCCACAGCCGTATTGACCTTGGTGGGAGCCGCCATGGTTTCAATCTCAGCAAGGGTCGGGACAGCAGACAAACTCGATGGTTCGACGGTGGCACTCACCGCACGTTCCGCTGCAGCACTCACCACCTCGTCTGAGACAACATCGGACTCTTCCGCAGGAACGGGCAGAACCGCCGGGGCTGCGCAAGTCCGCTCCGTAGTTTCCTCAGCATTGCGGCGATCCATATCTCTTCCTAGAACAAGAGGAACTCAGAGATGCGACCATCCTGCAACTCCATCATAGGATTGGCACTAGCTGGGGCGTCATGGCTTTGTTGATCACCTTGGGAAGAAGACATCTTGACAAACCAATTTTCTAGAGAGAAGTTGGAGAGAAATTGAAATATTGAAGATATGTGAAGTAAGGATCCAATACTTATAGAAAAGAAGAACTCATCTTTCGAAACGAGACAAATCGCAGCCATGGATTTCGATTAAAACAACTCCATTCGCTCGCAAAAACCTTCTTCGAAACTTGCGAGCTGGGGGGCTAACTGTTGGTATCAAAAACGGTAATCTCGAAATCAACGTCTACGATTATTTCTGTTGAGGTCAAAATCATTACTTTCCGCAAAAATAAAAATATGTTTTATAAAACACGAGAAGTTGTTTTATAAAAATCCTAAGGACTTTCCGAACAAAGGAAATCCGCAGAAAAACTTGGAGATCGTCATCTCGGAAGAATGAACGAAACAATCGCCGATCACACGATTTCTCAAGTTAAGTGAAAAACCGCAAAAAACCGCATCCGCCGTAAACCGCGAACAGGTTCGACCAAACCAGTTCAACGTACAACCCGGTTTGGCTCGCCGTACGTCGAGCTGACCGTCCCGAGCCTCGATCCGTCTTACCGTTCAAGTTTTACGTCGTAAAAGTCTTCTTTTCTTGTAAAGTTTGGAAAGATCGTATAAAACGGCAATGATTAGACGGAAAATCGTTCATTGTCAGACTATACAATTAACTTGAGAAATCATATCAGAACAGAATCATATCAGGAAACGATCTCGTCTAAAATCGTAAAACGGTTTTTATCGCAAAACGGCTCAGACAGCCCAAAAGCGCAATAAAAGTCAACTTGCGACTTTTAACGTAATCTAGCCCAAAGATACAATGACGGTTTGATGATTTACTCGCAGAAAGAAGATAAATGTAAAGTTTGAAGATAGATGTCAAGTTTGAAGATAAATAGAAGATTTCCGCAAGGAAAAACGAAAGATCAAGATAAATGGAAGATTCCCGATAAACTCGAATCTGGGAAAAAAGGAATGACTAAACCGCCTAAGGAGGGAGTATATAAGCAGAAGGCCAAGGACAGAGCACAGAGAGGAGTTCTAGCCCTAGAAAAATGGCTGTTAGCTTAGGCGAATTTAAGACTTAGGTTGCTAGACTAGCAAGTCGGATCCTTAGAACGTTTTCTCGTCTAAGTTTCGCGATTCTCTTTGTAACAGCATTCAATCTCTTTATCAATAAAAGCTTTTACGCAAATTATTTATCTTTGTTTTGTTTATCTTTTTGTTTTAGTGGTTTCCGCAGAGATCCAGGACCTCGGTAGAATTAGGGTTTTCCCTAATTTTCCATATTTGACGGAAAATTGACAGTGCGAATTTCAATTCCCACACCGGAAGATCAATATGATCATCAGCGATCGCAATCCTGCGGCGATACCATCTCATCTATCAAGTCATACCAACGAAAAGCCGAAACCGGCTCGAGTTGGAACGTACCATCGGATAACACTACAAAGGGGGTAATCTCTTTCGATGACGCAGAAACCGGCGGAATCGATCAACCACACGCCGATCCTCTCGTCATTGACTTAGTCATAAGCGACTTAGAAGTCGCTCGAATCCTGGTCGACACCGGAAGCACTGTCAACGTAATCTTCCGCAGCACGTTGGCGCACATGGGAATTGATTTATCAGAGATCAAGCCAATACCAAAGCCGTTGACCATTTTCTCCGGCGAACCGGCTATGACTCTAGGATCGATCCGACTTCTGGTCGCCGTGAAAGAACTGACAAAAATCGTCAACTTCGCAGTCGTCGATTCCCCAGATATCTACAACGTGATCATGGGCACGCCTTGGATAAACTCCATGAAGGCGGTCCTATCGACATGCCACTTAGGCATCAATTTTCTGACTCCTATGGGAGTCACGGCAATTTGGGGATGCTAGAGACATTCGCGAACTTGCTTTTTAGCTGAATATAAGCTAAGGCAATTGGCAGTCGCAATCGTGAAACCAAAACGGACAAAGTCCACGCCGCCGCCCGCGGAAAACGACCCAAAACCAGCAACGGACGAGAAGCAACAAACTTCCGAACCCATCGCTTCTTCCCAACCGGAGGAGACAAACCCGGACGAAGATGACGATCCAACGACTGAAGTGATCAAGAAGTCTGCGACAGCCGAGTAAACACACTCGCACCAACAATAAGAACTACGAGATGGCTTGATTTCCGAAAGGAATAAGTAGGCAGCTCGCTTAAAGACGAGTTCAGCTATCCCCCTTTCGAAACAGGGGGGGGAGTGGGTGCGTATACGAGTATTCGTATACTCCCAAATTTTAAAATATTCGCTTTGTAATCGAAATTTTCGAAACTTTCTAAAGACAAAGTTAGAATATTATAAAATCACTCTACTATCGAAAAGTGTAAAAACAAACTCCAAATATCTGGAAATTACTTCCGCAATAACAACTATGTTGGGGTCAAAATCGGTACGACAGAATCAATGACCAAAACTTTCCGCAAAAATAAAAATATGTTTTCTAAAAACACGAGAAGTTGTTTTATAAAATTCTAAGGACTTTCCAAAAAAAGGAAATCCACGGGAAACTTGGAAATCGTCATTTCAGAAAAATGAACAAAACAATCGCCGATTACAAGATTGCCCAAGATAAGCGAACAGCCATACGTCGAGCTGACCGTCCCGAGCCTCGATCTCCCACGTCCTCGACTCAAGGCATACGTCCTTAGGCTCGATCATGCTCTGAACCATGGTTGAAACGTCTCTCGTTTCGTCTCGATCCAACTTACCGTTCAAATTTTACGATAAAAATCGTAAAAGTCTTCATTTCTCGTAAAGTTTGGAAACGATGACTGGTGACAACCAATTTTGGTGATAACAGTGATAAAACACCACCACCACAAGATGTGTCCTCGGCCAACGCTACAAACGCTAACACTGAGACCATTGAAGAGATGCTCTTCGACTTTAACAAAAAATCGGAGGAGCAAGAAAAGCTCATTGGTTCACTCGCAAAACAGGTCGAAACCCTAACTGCGAAAACCAGAGTGATTCGCCCCCGCGGAACTACTAAGATCCGCGAAACTCAATCGGGAGTTTCCGCCAGCTTGCTTCCGAATTTCTGAAGCAGTACTCGATGTTTATAAATTGGGAAACTTCTGACGCTGATCTGAAGTTTATCGCAAAAGGAAGATGAATCCCTTCACGACTTCATGAGCAGATTCAAACTCATCATGGCTAGGGTTAGCGGAATAAGCGACAAAGCCGCCATCGACGCGCTCAGAAAATCGCTCTAGTTCAAGTTGAAATTTTGAAAGTGGATAACTCTAAAAAAAAACGCGAACGATCCAGGACGCGCTCCACAAAGCTACCGATTACATAAACATTAAAGAGGAGACTAAAATCAGGTCTGAAAAGCATAAGCCGGTGAAAGCAACCGCAAAGGAAATTGTGTCCGAGCAGAAGCTGAAAAAAGAAAAACTCTCGTAACGACAAATTCGTCCATCACGAGGGGCAGGATCTCCAAGGGGCGCACAACTACGCCATCACCTCCGGATCGGAACAAGGGTGAACTACGGGGAACACGTGGTCAAGGAATCCGAATTACGACGAGAATTCCTTCTGCGATCTCCACAAAACCCGTGGGAACTCTACCGTGAACTGCAAAGTTCTCGGTGCCAGACTTGCCGCAAAATTTTCCACGGGAGAACTCTCCGAGATATCCAGCATCAAGGATCTCATCCGCGATTCAGATCACCCTCCGAACAACGACATGAACTCGCGAGCGGAAACTCCGCGTCAAGGGAACCAGTCGGGCGAAAAACGCGGACGAAAACTAGATGACAAAGGTAACGATGCGAACCGCCAAAAGATCAATATGATCATCGGCGAATCGCAGTATTACAGCGACACCATCTCGTCTATCAAGTCCTACCAACGAAAAGCCGAAACCAGCTCGAGTTGGAAGGTACCATCGGATAACACCCCAAAGGGGGTGATATCTTTCGAAGACGCAGAAACCGGCGGAATCGATCAACCACACACCAATCCTCTCGTCATTGACTTAGTCATAAACGACCTAGAAGTCGCTCGAATTCTGGTCGATACTGGAAGCACTGTCAATGTAATCTTCCGCAACACGTTGGCACGCATGGGAATCGATTTATCGGACGTCGAGCCAATACCAAAGCTGTTGACTAGTTTCCCCGGCGAAACATCTATGACTCTAGGATCAATCCGACTACTGGTCGCAGCCAAAGAAGTGACGAAAATCGTCAACTTCGCAGTCGTCCATTCCCCAGCCATCTACAACGTGATCATAGGCACGCCTTGGATAAACTCTATGAAGGCGATTCTGTAGACATATCACTTAGGCATCAAGTTTCCGACCCCTACGGGAGTCGCAGCAATTTGGGGATGCCAGAGACAATCGCAATCTTGCTTTTTAGCCGAACATAAGCTAAGGCAATTGGCGGTCGCAATCGTGAAACCGAAACGGGCGAAGTTCACACCACCGCCCGCGGAGAACGACCCAAAAACAGCAACGGTCGAGAAGCAACAAGCATCTGCGCCCATCGCTTCTACCCAACCGGAGGAGACAAACCCGGACCAAGGCATCGATCCAGCGACTGAAGCGATCGAGGAGTCTGTGACAGCCGAGTAAACATACTCGCATCAACAATCAGAGCTATAAGATAGCATGATTTTTAAAAAGGAATACGTAGGCAGCTCGCCTAAAGACGAGTTCAGCTATCCCCCTTTCCAAAACAGGGGGGAGGGATCGGGTGCGTATACTAGTATTCGTATACTCCCAAAGTCTAAAATATTCGCTTTGTAATCAAAATTTTCGAAATTTTTTAATAAAGACAAAATTAGAATATTATAAAATCTTTCTACTATCGAAAAGCGTAACAACACACTTCAAACATCCAGAAACTACTTCCGCAGTAACAACTACTTAATCGTTTCGACGAAACACTTATACACCAAATATTTTTGAAAAGAACCGGCGAGACGTCGCCTAAAAGTCTTAGAAAAATATTTTGGAAAAAAAGTCCGTCCACGACTATAAAATCACAAACGCTCGGCGACTGGTCCCGTCGAGCACGCTAGCCGTCCTAAACAAACGCACCGATCCACTGGTCCGCATACATCCGACTAGAATAAAATAGCGCGCTATAAAAGAAATCCAATTTTTTGGTCAGCACTTCCGGACAACTTAGAAATTGTTCCCGGTGAGATGCTCGATTCCAACCAGACAAATCATATAAGCCGAGAACCTATATTAACATTAGTGTCCCTTCTAGAGTTATCAATCTCAAACGCAAATCAGTAAAGTAGAACAATGTTTTTTCGCTGCATAGGTGACGCAGTATACTTGCATTACAGATTATATCACCATCCCTAACTGCGTCTGGAACAATACAACAACCAAAAAATTGAACCCATATTATAATTTGAAAATTAATATGCTATTTGTTTACGTAACTTGATATTGTCATTACTAACCTTTTATTGCCCGGAGATGGTTTTTCTCTGATATTTCTTTATCAAGATACGTGGTATCACCAATGCTAAAATAACTCGGGCACAGAAATTGGTATTTTGCAATTTTTACTGCCCCATAAGTCACACACAAAATTACTCTATAGCTCCACTCTGTTATACTCATCATTAGTTCCACGTCGTGGAGATTTTATGTCATCTGACTCAAACATAGTATCTTGAAGGTGATATGTCAACGCCATCAGTGTTTTTTTATGTATCACTAGTTCTTCACGGAGAATACAGACGAAAGAGTCTACCATTATTGTTTCTGGCCACGATATATCGTTCCATCTCTGTCTCATCTACTCTATTAAAATAGAATCACTATTTTTATCTACTACAAAGATGTCATATAAGACCATTTCATTAATTACTTAATATGACATATTAAATTATTTAGGTTAATCAATCATATATATATCATATATGCTGAAAATAATAGATTTATATTTTATTTTTAATTATAACAGAATCGGTTGAGAGAAAATCTAACAAAATCTTACTAAAAATTTAAATATTTTATTATTAAATAACATAATAATGAATTTCGTAATTAATAATATCATACTATTATACATTAATATTAATTAAAATTTCATTATAATAACAAAAAAAAAGAATCCTATATTATTTTATCAATTTCAAAGTAAAAAATTAAAGAATATTATATATTAATAATCCCTTTATTATTAAAAGGGAAACAATCTAAAAAAATAACCTTAAAAGTGTAATATATTTACACAATTGCCATTATGCTGATGTGTCAGCATGATAACTCTTCTCAGCATCCTTTTAAATTTGCCCACTTATGACTAGAATATTTACAAATTTGTGCCATTGACATACCACATTTGTATATATCTCATTATTAAAATAAACCTTCGTATGAGCATTTGAAATTCTCTGTGTTCGATTCCACAGCTGATTTAAAATATTTTCCTATTGTATAACCTATAGAAGAAATTTCCATTATTAAATAAGCTTCTAACTTTTTGTTCAAAAAAAAAAGCTTCTATATGGTCTTTGAATTTCCCAGTGCCTATTCTCCGTCTTCAATTCAATGATTTTGAAATTCTAAAGAACAAAGTTGTTAAGGGACGGGTATGGCATGGGTACTCCTGGGAAACGTCCCCAACCCGTCTCGGCAAGGATTCAATGGGACGGATTGGTGAGAGAACTGAAACGTCTCAGAAATTTTCTAAGCCATATTCTTTTTTTTTTAGGTCAAAATATAATTAAGAAGGTTGGATCTATTATTTTCATGTTAAACGCAATTAAAATGAGATGACAAACTAAGATTGATTAGGATTGCAGAACTTTTGTGTGGGAAGTGGAGAGGATGAAGAGAGTCAATTACTATTTTGCCAGATGAAATGAAACTTTCTGCACCCGAGAGAAATCCAAAAATTCAGAAAAGGCAAGCATTAAGTTAAGTTTATTATCCTTTAGCATTGCTTAAATCCCTTATATATTAAAGAGAAGCATTTTGCATTAAATGTTTTCACACCACCTTCTCACAATTTATTACCTTATTTACTACCTTCTCACAATTTATTACCTTATTTACTACATTCTCACAATATATTACCTTATTTACTTCAACAATTGTTTACCTTATTTACTTCAATTATAAAACACACGAGATATTTTAAAACTACAAAGTTCAGTAACGCATTAGACAAGTTCGGAGGCAAGTAAATTGGCTTGAGGGTCGATGTCAAAGTTCTGGAACGTCGTTATTAGAGCGGTGGGACGTATCTAAGATGATGGATGTGAAGGGAAACGTACCGGAGCCCATGAACGCGATCTTGGTTTGGACATGGCTCGTGTGTAGCGTGAAGAGATTGAACTCAACCTTGCTAAGTTTGAGGTAGTTAGTGTACTGAGGATAGATCTAAATGGTGAAATGTGTTGTCTCCGAGAGATCCCAAGGCCGTATAGTAGTGGTGCTCTGAAAACTCTATATCTTCACTACGTAGGNGATCTTGGTTTGGACATGGCTCGTGTGTAGCGTGAAGAGATTGAACTCAACCTTGCTAAGTTTGAGGTAGTTAGTGTACTGAGGATAGATCTAAATGGTGAAATGTGTTGTCTCCGAGAGATCCCAAGGCCGTATAGTAGTGGTGCTCTGAAAACTCTATATCTTCACTACGTAGGTTGGTGAGATTGGTTCTGTAGTTATGGACTTTTGGGCACAAGTTTTTACCGTCGATTTTTGTATCCATAGGCAAGGACGTGGACATGAGCTATTGAACAAATTGTCGATATATATATGTGAAAGGTTTAAGGGCTCTTGAGATTGGAAATTTCGTTATACAAGTCGAGAATTTGCTTCTTGAAATGAGCCTTTTCACAACCCATCTCGAGACTAAAAGGAGATTTGGGATTGTCTCAATACTCTTAATGGTATTGACAGCAATATACTTTCATCTTACGTGTTTTCATGTCGTGTGGATGACAAAAAAAACAGATATATGAGACAAAATCGCAATTTAACCAAAAAGACAATATTTATAATATAGATATATAATTGGACGATATTAAAACCCGAAACAACCAATCCAAAACAAACTAATATGCAAATAAAACAGATATAATGTCTTCTTATCTTCAAAAAATCCAACAAATTTAATCATCTCATTCCGCGCAAGGCGCAGATCTAATCTTAGTCTTCTGTATTAAAAGAGAAGTACCATTTATATCTACTACACAAAAGTCCTCTTGGACCATTTCATTACTATGACATATTTGATTATTTATATTAATCAATCAAATATATATTACTGGATAAATATTTTAATAATTAATAAGATATTAGTAATAAATCAATTTGACTATAAATTTATATTTTAATTTTATTTATAACAAAATCTGTTGAGAAAATATCTAACAAGATCTTACCAAGAAATTTAAATATTTTTATAAAATATATATTATTTAATTTCGTGATTAATATATATATATATATTAATGTTAATTAAAAAGAAAAATTGGTAAATTTTATAATTAATCATATTCTATATTAGGTTAAAATAAAAATGCTATGTGAAATGAATATAAATATAAATTAAATTGGTAAAGAAAAATATTTTATTTTATATTTTTTTATTCATTGTTAAAACATTTTATTTTTTTAAAAGCATGTAATATTTTAATACAAAAAATTTTAACATATATTTTTGTAACTAACAACAATTACATTATCTAGAAATATATATATATATATATGATATATTTTTGACAAAATTACAACGATATATTATATAAAAATATTTAAAATAATAAGAATATATAGTTATACAATATATAAGAATAAAATGTAAATCATAGATTTGCAAGATTTTATTATATTTTTATAAAATGAAAAATTAACCGCACAGATGTGCGGGTTCAAAATCTAGTTAAGGTGTTAAAAAAAAAAGCTACCCTATTCTTATGAAATGTTCTCATAACAAATATCTTATTTATTGCATTTGTTTGTTATACAAAAAATAGTCATCACATTTGTTTATTCTAATGTTATTATTTTTAAATTTTAAATTAAAAATTTAATATTTATATTTATATTATTTTATATTGGCATATGATATATCATCTATTTGTTGTCGTACGTACCTATATCTAAGATTTTTTATTATGTTGTTTTTCGTCCCCGTTTCCGGTTCCCGTATCCATACCAGTGATGCTTACTATAAATCTTCATCTTTCTGTTACATAGTTTGGGATTGTGATCTGAATCAAGATGATGAGGTTGAGTAGTAGATTTAGATCGTTAAAATAAAGCCAAGGTCTTTGTAGATGTCTCAACAGTTATGTCTTTAGATCTCTATGAAATCCTGGGGCTGTTATTAATCCAGCAAGTTTATATTCTTCTTTTATCTTCAGATGTAATAGATAAAAAGGAGTAATCAGAATATGTGAGTAAGGCTTAATTAATTTTGCAATCGGCGGAGCTACCGAAATTCTTACAATGTAGATCTAATTTTTTTTACAATGTATGTTTAATTTTTTTCTATATGTTTTGTTTTCGAACTAAAAGGCCGTCAAGAGGTTACTTTTTATTCTAAAAATGTTCAATGGACCTTTAAATTTATTTAGACAAAATCATAAATGAGAGTATGAGCTTTTCATATTAATTGGTAACCAAAGTTATTATATTTTGGCCAATTGGTAACCCAATTTATAAACTGTTATTAAAAATAAAAAGGTATATTGTCGATGGTAAATAGTTTTGTACAATCTCGGTCGCCAACATTTTTTTCTGGTGAAGTGTAATCTATATAGTTTTTGTTTATTTTTTTAATTTGTATAAGATCAATACGATACAAATAATATAATAATTTATATGATAGTATAACATAATATTAATCTCTTCCCGCACAAAGTGCGGATCTTAACCTAGTGCTCAATAAAAACCTAAACCAATTAGATTATAAATTTACACAATATATAACAGAAAAATATAAATTATATATTTAAAATATTTATATTAATATTAAATAAATTTTTAAAAATGAAAAATATTCCCGCACGAACGTACGGGTAAAAACTCTAGTCTTCATTTAAAATCCACTCACGTTTTCATCCTTTAAGTTATTGTTATTCATTTACTAAATACGACATATTTTAAGGAGCATTAAAAGGTTATGTTCAATTATATAAATCTGAAGATTACCTTTTCAACAACTGAGATACTGATGCAACCAACTAATGGATAGAGTTTCCTTAGATTTCAATTTTCATCCGGTGATCAATTATATGGTATGTCTAGACAATCAAGTAGAAGGTTGTATTTATAGGGAAGTTATGGTCATTACGTCAGAGTTACATACAACAAAGCCCTACAACAAATTCCCTAAAAACAAATGTTAAGTAGATCAGAGAATTTAATGTGCTCAGCCTACCTAGGTGTAGTGTAGGCCATCGTCTGTCCGAAAATATCTAAGATCCACAAGGGACGATTCATTCATCTATTAGCCACACAAACCACATCAATATCTTTTTTTTTTTTTTTTAACTGGATACCATTTCTGAATATAATTTGAAATGTTTACAATAATTCTTGATAGAATCATATTCTAGAGAACCGATTGTCTTAAAGTGGAAAGTTTGCAAAAACTCATGTGAAGTCAAAGATGTTCCTTATACTTGAACTCTGTCAAACCAAAGGGAGAGATAAGATGGTTTATTGTGCCTGGTGTTGTTGGAATCTTCTCTGTCCAGCGAAAGAAGTTTTGCACGGAGCTGTAGCGAGATGTCCCTGATGATCGCTTGAGAATGTCTTGATAAGGTAGAATGTAACCTCGAATTTCTCTCCTTCAAAAGATGATAGATGGCTGCCTGGAAAATAAGAATAAACACACTTCCCAACCTGCCATGAATATGTGAACTTGTGATCAAAGTGGCAACTTCCTGTAATCTGGTAGGTATTTGAATACCCATTGTTCTTGTTAACCCTTGCCAAACCTGTTGGGAATAATTGCATTCGAAGAAGAGATGTGAAGATGATTCATTTGAGTTACCACAGAGCAAGCAGTCGAGAGACACATTCATCCCCCAAGATGAGAGTCTATCTCGTGTCATCATTCTATCTCGCATTACCAGCCAAGTAATGAAAGAATGCTTTGGTATTCTCCGCTTCGGCCAGACTGCCTTGAACCAGTTTACCTGAGGAGGATCAGGATTTAATGATGCCCATAAGGTGGATAGCGAGAAATCTGTGGGCTGACCAGTATTCAGGTTTTTCCAAAAATAGATATCGTCTTCAGATGAGAATAAGTCTGGTGTTTGCATTGATAGCATGTCCCTCAAATCACGAATAGAATTTCTGCTCCTTGAGGAAATATTCCAGTCTCCATCTCTAACAACAGCGGAAACAGAAGAATCAATGGGAATACCCGCCGTCATAGGCCCGAGTGTACCAGTGACGTTGATCAGTGGACCGTTAGCCGTCCAATCATCTAGCCAAAAGGATGCCACCCTACCAGAAATAACTTGACAACCAATGAATGGCCTAGCGATTTCTCTTAGGTTCATTAGCCATCTCCAAATCCAGCTTCCTATATTGGAAAAATCAATGATCCAAAAAACATTGTCTTTTATATAGTGCTCGTTAACCCAGGCCACCCATAGAGAATCAGAACCAGAGAACACTTTCCAGAGCAGCTTAATACCGTAGACAGTATTTAAACCATTGAGCCGTTGAAGTCCTAGACCACCACAATCCTTAGGAGTACAGACAGAACCCCAAGCAACCTTGGCTCCTCTGGCAGAAACAGGCGCACCAGACCACAAAAATGCATTTAACATTTGTTCTAGTGAGTCCAGACAGCATTGGGGAAGAGCAAAAACAGAAGCCCAGAATCGAATAATGTTGTATAGCACTGATTGAATGAGCTCAAGCCTCCCAGCGAATGATAGTTGTCTTGCCGTCCAAGAGGAAGTTCGAGAGCTGATCCTATCGACCAAAGGTTGATAATCCTGGCGCCTCAGTTTGTGAGGAAGGAGAGGTAAACCCAAGTACTTAACCGGGAGAGATCCCCTCGAAATACCGAAGCTGGTGGCAAGGTTAGCAGACGCTATACGATCATTTCCATCAACAAACACACAAGTTTTTCTGAGATTTAAAGCCAATCCAGAACTTCTCTGAAACGCCCGCAAGACTGAAAGGATGCCTCTTAGAGAATCTGAGGTTCCATCAAAGAATATTAAAAGATCATCCGCAAAACTTAAATGCGTTACCAATGGCTCTAAACATTTGGGATGAGCCCCAAATTTTCCTTCATGAAAAGCAATATCTAACTCCTTTGAAAGAATATCCATGGCAAGAACAAACAAGGCTGACGATATTGGATCCCCCTGTCTGAGTCCTTTCTTCCCTGGAAAAAACCCCACTAGCTCTCCGTTTAGTGCAACTGAGTACGATGGGGAAGTGATGCAAGCTCTGATCCAATCAATAAATAGAGGAGGAAGATTGTATGCCAGTAGAATATTGAGAATAAACTCCCATTCTACACTATCAAAAGCCTTTGTGATATCAACCTGTAAACATCCTCTTGTGATACAACCCGGTTTGTGAAAGTCAGCCACAAGTTCTGCTGCAAGAAGCACATTATCACTGAGCACTCGACCTTGAACAAACCCTACTTGATTTCTTTGTACAGCCTCCTTAGTAATGGTCTTTAACCGAGAAGCTAAAATTTTTTAGATCACTTTGTAAACCGTATTACAAAGGGAAACTGGTCTAAAATCTGTTAGTGCAGAGGCTCCACGAACTTTCGGGATAAGCGAGATCACCGTGGCATTGGTCTGGCGCGGCAGATAAGAAGTATAGAAAAAAATTTTAACAGCATTAATGAGATCGCTCCCAACCAATTCCCAGGAAGAAATGAAGAACTCTACAGAAAATCCATCAGGGCCTGGTGCTTTACACTTAGACAGCGCAAACACAGTGTTTTTGATGTCTGCACCAGTGGGAATAGCAACTAAGGACTTGGAGCCAACAGAGTGTTGA
Source organism: Eruca vesicaria subsp. sativa (assembly GCA_932364175.1). NCBI lineage: Eukaryota > Viridiplantae > Streptophyta > Magnoliopsida > Brassicales > Brassicaceae > Eruca > Eruca vesicaria. The sequence continues at coordinate 169,562 of CAKOAT010927375.1, forward strand.
AATCGATAAGGATGTATTGACTGAATATAATCAGAACCATAAGGAGATACAGCAACGTTTGAGCGCCCTTGGAGGTAAGAGTAGAACCGAATGAGAAGGTCTTTCATTTCCTGAGAATCAAAAACCCTTATATTGTTCCCGTCAGTAAGAAAGTGCACCACATTGGTAGACAGATTAGCTTTGACTGAGTTATGAAAGAATCCAGTGTTCATATCTCCCTTTGAAGCCCATCTAACCCGAGATTTAAGTTGAAAGAAGTTCTTTTCAGCAGCAGCCAGATGAATCCATATATCTCTTGCACTTGTCTCCTCTCGAAAAAGTTGTTGCGTAGGAGCCGTTAGGACTTGTGTCTGAATGCTCTGTAGCTTGTCAAACGCTTCTTTGGTCCGCTGTTCAATGCTACTGAAGTCCGTCCTGTTAATACCCTTACAACAGAATTTTGCAGATCTCAACCTCTGGTACAGCGCTGACATAGGTGAAGCAGAAAGTACCGGAGATGTCCAAGCATTCTCCATCAGATGATTGTACTCCGGGTGGGAGGTGAAGAAGGAAAAGAAATTGAATCTCGTTTTCCTTCCAATCGGCTCATTTTTTATAGTGACTAGACAAGGAGAGTGATCAGAAGATCCTGGAGCATCAAAGAGCGCTAGGGATTCAGGGTATTTTTGCAGCCAGACCTCGTTAATAAGGGCTCTATCTATCTTTCTCGATCTAGGACTTGATGGACATTTATTTGACCACGTGAAGAAGCAACCTCGGAATGAGAGGTCAAAGAGGCCACATTCATCAAGGCATTCTTGAAAATCTGACATACCACCAACCGAAAGAGGAGACGGATAGAGGGAATACGCTTCAGTGACTGTCAAAATCTGATTGAAGTCTCCCATCGCCAGCCAAGGAGAGTTTTGCATCACAGTAGATTGAGTAATCTCCTTTAAGGAGTTCCACAACGGGACACGCTGACTACGTTCATTATAGGCATAAACAAAACATATGGTAAAATAATCCTGAGTCGAGGGATCAAACACACCACAGACCATTAACTGAGGAGAACTAAGATAAACAACCACCGAGAGAACTGGATTCCAGACTAATACAATTCGACCATTTTCTGCTGCAGAAGAGTGATTGGAGTCAAACTTCCAACCTGGAAAATAGGACGAGACCAGGCCCGATAAACCATCTTGCTTCACATGAGTTTCCAAAAAAGCACCAATCATAGGGCGATTGGTTCGAATCCACTTAATAGCATCGGATTTTCTAATACCGCCGTTTAGGCCTCTAATATTCCAGCAAAAACACTTCATAAGAAGGACAAAAGGGTGGTGTCGAAGCACTTAGGCTTCCAAAAGAGGTGGAGGCTCCCTAGGGTGAGAGGGCTCCACTGAAACCACAATTGGAATATTAGAGTCAATTACATCTTGAAGAACAGATGGAGGATCGGGCTCTCCCTCACACAGATGGTACATAGCCTGACGTTGTCTCCTCCGAATTCTCTTTCTATTCTCCGCAGGAGTGAAAGGCGGGAGCTCAGCCTCAGCCACGGCAAGACGATTCCTGATTATTCTTTGTGCAGCACTGATGATATCTTCTTCAGAGTCAAACTGAGACGAAGTGACCGGTTTGACAGAAGATGATGAAGAAGGAGACATTTCATTTCGTTTTGGAGGAGAGGACCGATGAGCTACTGGTATCCATTCAAGTTTCCCAACTTGAGCCCGAGGGGAGGAAGAGAAAGCCCGAGAGGACGGTAAGCTCGATGATCTCCTTAGAGTCTGAGTATTTTTTGAAACAGGTGATTGAGCTCGATGAGAGGAAATCGCCTTTCCATTTGAATTTGCTGCAGTGACAAGGCCAGCGATAGGAGATCCAGATTTCTGACCCGAGTCGTTTATTAGAAGAGTCCCTCTCTTGGAAGATGAATGAGTTGTTTTTGAAGTGGTCGGTACAAGGTTCCTCTCAGCCGGTAACTCCGGTTCTGAGTGAGGAGCTAAAACCTTTTCAGGGGGATGTCGGTCTGGACATCTCAATTCAGAGTGTCCAAATTCCGAGAAGGTTCCGCATTTGTGCGGTAAGTTGAGGTATTCCACCGCTATAAAGACTGAGTTTCCAAGTTTGTCTACAACTTTCACAGTTGGAGATTTCTTAGCAGCCAGCTCAATAACCACCTTCAGCTTTACGACTCCATTTGTGTAAGGTTTGAGGTTCAGAAATTCAGACTGAACCGGAAAACCCACACCCATAGCAAAGGTGCTGAAGCCTTCCAACGACCACAATTCAGGCGGAACATTTCGAAAAAGTACCCAGACCGGTGCGTATTCCAACTTCGCCGGAGCAATATGAATACGAGGAGTCCATTTGAAAACCGAGAAAGCACATTTGCCGGAGTGCCAAAACCCAACATCCAAAACCCATTTCCTTGTGACCTCACAGAGAATGAAGATGAGACAGACATTTTTTGAATAGTATCTGACACGAATCCTTCCTTGCTTCCCCCAGATGGGATTTAGGTCAGCAAAAATTTTAGCCGGAGAAGGAGAAGATCCATGAAATTGAGCAACCAAATAACCCTTCCATGAGATGGTGGATTGAAAAACAACCGAATCTGGAGCTTTGACAGTAGGGGTACCATCATCTGAAATGGAGGGAGACGCCATCTTCTTTAAGTTATGAGCAGTCGACATAAGCTTGGAGACCCACATGGCCGGGGAAGGCGAAGTAGAGGGTTTAGCTAAAGTCGGGTCAACAACAATTGGACGGTGGTCTTCAAATTGGAGTGTCGGAGTGGAGGAGGTCTTTAAATCAGACGAAGGAACATCAACCACTGAAGAAGAAGGAAACGAAACCTGGGAGGAGGGTAAGTAAGTCGTCGCCACAGCCTCCTTTGACGGAGGAGCTTCTGGGTGGAGAAACATCCGAGAGGCAGGGGTTTGAGAGACTAGATCTGCATCTCAAGAGACAAAACAAAGATCTGGAGGCCAAGGAGGATCTGATGGAGCCGGAAGAGGAGCTGATGGAGAGTCCATCAAGACCAGAAGAGGGAAGAGTTCTCAGTAGCGGTAAGTAGCACCGTCACCGGTGGCAGAGGGGAAAGGAAACCCTATCGCCTAGAAAAGCGCCAGAGAAAGCGTCTTGTCGCGATAAAAGGTCAATGATCACATCAATATCTTCCTATTGTGTGAATTTATATTATTTTAATTTTCTCGTCTAGAATCTTGTATTTTTCATTCATCCCCAGCCACATATCTGACGAAAATATCTTCTTCTTATTCACAATTTTAATTAATTTAATTCTCCCACTGTAATGGTGTTTTAATGATGATTAACTGGCTGCATATAATGTTTCAATCATGTATTACTCGTTTGTATCTTCAACATTTTTGTATTACCCATAACAGTTTTATTTATCAACTTCTTAGCTTGTATACAATAATACCATATTATATGTTCATTCTAAATGGATTTCTGATCCGTATTATAGGGGTCTTGTATTGTGAGTTATTGGTCTATTTTGTAGGTGTCAACAAATAAAAAAAAAATTGGAAAACCCGTTGCTCATGATGGGTAGTGGATATACGATTCAACAATTGGTGAGTCAGCGTCTATTTATCTTTCCGACCATCATAGCCACTTAATTGGAATTGTGCAAAGACTTGTTACTATCATCCTCCAGTATCTTAGTTTTAACTAATTTTGACAACCCTGAAAGAGAACTGAAAACCCTAGGGATTGATAGTAACAAGTTCTCCCACTATCTCACTTTAGCGACGTCGGAGAGAAGGCGATTTAAGAAGAAGGGCAAGTGTTGTTGGTGATGCAAAAATATTGAATTATATACGTAGGTTATAGGGACTAAACCATTTATAACATCGTCGAAATATGTAGATGGGCCAAAGCCTTATAGGCCGTAGGCCAATTCCGTATAGGCCTACTCCGGGATGTCGAGAATCATGTTACATTAATATCCGATTTATTTTCATTCCTCAGATTTCATCTTTGCACCGAAATTTGAAGTAAGATGGGTCTATCTAAGATTTGGGCGGACCCAAGATATATTGGCAGACTACTTTATCATATGTTTTGGTGAAATCAGTTAAATATCCCTATTTTCTCCACCGTACCATATCGTCCTGCAAAAACTTTTGACAATATATCCGTTTGATCGTTTAAATTTATATTTATTTCGAATACCCAATAATGGAGGTGTGTTTAACAGCCGGCTATATTATGGTTCTTACATCATTTAATTTTATGTTCTCTTATGGGTAATCAACGATATTAAAGTGGACGTAACCAATAAGCACTCCAACTAGATTTATAATCAAAGAGTCGTTTGTTTTTTCTGAAACGAAATTTACCCACCTTCTCTCATCCATTAGGAACAGGCGAGAAATTTTTACCGCTTCCATATATTGTTAGCTGGTGCCCACTTAATTTTTGAAGCAACCGTCTGGGATTATACTACTCTTACTTTACATCATAAATATAGCCACTTATTCACTAGGATAACGGAAACACTCATTATTATCATTCTCAAAAATTGTCTAACAAAAAGTACATATGGCTAATATAAAAACCCGAAAAGACATGGTTCAATTAGGGATTGATGGTAATGAGTGTTCCATTTACCTTAATGCAGTGACTCATTAAGAAGAAGAGGAAGCAAATGCAGCGAGTAATAATAGAAAGTTTTGTTGATGAACATAATTATTTATATAGTTGCTTCATGTGCTTAACTCTACTATATAAGCAGACTGTAAAGGCCTCACAATAACTTGAATGGCTTACATGTTTTCACAATCCAGCCTTTTTATCCACAAGTCTGTCAACATCTAATTACTCTTTCTTTCATAAGACGACAACATCTAATAACCAGCTACCTATAACTTCAATTGGTATCAAGTGACATGTTGAGATTACTTGCGTCATTACCATCCGGAAGTTTTGGTTCGCAAATAATTTAAAAACATGCATTCCCAATTTTGACAACGAATTGTATATTCACTTAAATAACCTTATAAAATATTAAACAATAATAAAGTTGTGATATTTGCATAATATCTAGATATATAACCCTTTTTAAAATTCCATTCTATTTCTTTCGCTCAAATCCCTCAATTAGATAATTATATTAGATACCTTAGCACGAAGCAATTCTGAAGCTCTTTTCAACTTTCTTACCGCTTAATCCCAAGTTTCTTCAACCCTGAAGAGACTGGGTCGGTTTTGAAGTTTTTCAGTATTGGCTCAATTTCTTCCTGAGGTTTACTAGCTCTTACTTACGGCTTCTATCCTTACGGATGTTGGGGTCAAAATCGGTACAACGGAATTAATAGCCAAAACTCCCCGCGAAAATACAAAAAGAGTAGTTTTATAAAACCCAAGGACTAGTTTTATAAAACTCAAAGTCATTTATGGAACTCGTAGACTGTTTTATAAAACTCGAAGATCGTTCTATAAAACTCGAGAATCGTTTTATAAAACTCAAGAAACGTTTTATAAAACTCGAGAATCGTTTTATAAAACTCGAGAATCGTTTTATAAAACTCGAGAATCGTTTTATAAAACTCGAGAATAGTCTTATAAAGCTCGAGAATCATTTTATAAAACTCGAGAATCGTTTTATAAAACTCGAGAATCGTTTTATAACACTCGAGAATCGTTTTATAAAACTCGAGAATAGTTTTATAGAACTCGAGAATCGTTTTATAGAACTCGAGAATCGTTTTATAAAACTCGAGAATCGTTTTATAAAACTCGAGAATCGTTTTATAAAACTCGAGAGATCAGTTTATAAAACTCGAGAGATCGTTTTATAAAACTCGAGAGATCGTTTTATGAAACTCGAA
>CAKOAT010928486.1:0-72666 GCA_932364175.1 Eruca vesicaria subsp. sativa
GGTCGATTAAAGACCATGGTGGATCGGAGATGACTTGGAGTATGTCTGATCTACGAAAACTTCTAGGAGCGAGTCGGTTTTAAGACGACGTCAGCGTCTCTAGCTCCTTCTTTCTTTTAGGAAATGAGTACGTTTGAATGCGTGGCGATCGTTTCTCGGTTGTACGAGAGATTGGATCGGTTTGCGAGTTATGCCTGAAAGGTTAGAGAACAACAAATCGAGATAGACAAAAATTGCTTACGACTTAGCACGCTAGACTATCTTCTAAATTCTAAGTTCTCTAGGTTTCTTGGCAGTTTACAAGACGTTTCTTACCTATGAGAAATTAGAAGTCTAATAAAATTTTCGAATCGGACATACCTTAGATTCATCGATGATTTGGGGTCGTCTATTCTTCGTTCTTCATCTTTTGACCTACCGGTCTTCGACGAATTACCAGCGAGAGTATCGGAGCGGGGAGAAAACTTAACCATCGGAGCTCGTGTTCTTGTTTCTTCGTACTGCTGGTTTTATTTGGCCGACTAGGTGCGCATCGTATATCGAAAAAATCAATCACGTGTTTATGATTGGATGTTTTCGACTTAGCGTGGCAGAGTTTCGTAAAATCTGATTAGGTTTAGAGAGTTCAGATTTCTCGTATAGTTTAGGCAACTTTGGTGTTAAGTCAACCGTTGCCGTTTTAGACGATTGATTCGAACTTATACAAAGAAACAAGTCTTCGCGGTTTTATCGTAAAATCCCGATGGAAATTCCGATTGAGTAGAAACGAGAATCAGCACGATCAAGACTCGAGAGAGAAACTCGAGGATTGGTTTAGCTCGACGTAGGGTAAGTCGGGTGAACCTTTTCAGCTCGCCGTGTGGCGACCTGGACGGTAAGAACCCTTGGGGCGAAGTCAGCGTCTCTTAGGCGAGCTAGGCGCTTGGTTTAGCTGTACGTTTGGCGAGCTAAGACGCTTGGTTTAGCTTTACGTTCGGCGAGCCTAGACTCCTGGTTTGGGTGATCTCGATCCGTCGAGTTGACTCGTTTTCGTCGTAGAATCTCAGCGGAAAGTCCGATTGAGACGAAACGAAAAGCAGCGCGATTATTGTTTAGAGTACGATCGGGCACACCGTAGCTAAGAGTTTGATTGTGCGGACCCTCGGGAAAAAGTCAGTGCCTCTAGGACGAGGTGGAAAGCCGGTCAGCTCGCCAAGATGGCGAGCTAGGTTGCTTGGCCAACTCACTGTCTTTTCGGCTGGATAGTATTGCCCGATTCTGTGCGTAGCAAAAAGTTCTTCCGCGAACAACCTAGGGTTTTGTCGCGAATAACCTAGGGTTTTTCCGCGAGTGACCTAGGGCTTTCTCCGCGGGTAAAGCTAGGGTTTTGCCGCGGATAACCTACGGTTTTTCCGCGAGTTACCTAATGATTTTTTTGCAAACAGCCGCGAGTATCCTAGGGTTTAGTTCGCGAGTAACTTACGGTTTGTTCCGCGAAAAACCTAGGGTGCTTTCCGTGAGTAACCTAAGGTTTTTCCGCGAACAACCTAGGGTTTTGTCGCGAGTAACTTAGGGTTTTTCCGCGAACAAACTAGGGTTTTGCTGTGAATAACCTAGAGTTTTTCCGCGAACAAACTAGGGTTTTGCCGTGAATAACCTAGAGTTTTTCCGCGAACAAACTAGGGTTTTTCCGTGAATAACCTAGAGTTTTTTCGCAAGTAACCTAGGGTTTATTTCGTGAGTAACCTAGGGTTTGTTCCGCGGTTTCTAGGAAGGCAAGTTTTATTTTTCCGAAAAGTTCTCGGAAAACGTCTTTTGCTCAACCCGTGAGATATGTCAAACTCGGAAATAAGAAAAAACATTATGGGGTTTGATAGATTTTATCGTTGCCCTTAGTGATCTGAGATAGAAATTGTGAGCTCGTTTTGTTGCTCTTCCCGTGGCGAAGAGTCGCGATTAGGTTTTCGATTTTTTTGAGTACTCCAGCGTTTGCGCAAGCGTTGGCTGTAGGAGCAGTCGCTGCTGGAGTTGTTTTACCAGCCTCTTTTCGCGAGTTGCGACTTTGTCTTTCATACATCCAGACATCGTTTTGATCAAGCGTTTTGCGGCTATGAGTAAGAGTAATCCGACCCCCCCTCCTTCTAGCGCCAAACAGTGGGTACCGAAATTCACACTTGTCGATTTCCGTTAAATAAGGAAACTTAGGAAAACCCTAATTTTCCAGAGGAACCGGATCTCTGCGAAAGCCAACGACAAGTAACCAAATAAATGCGGAAAAAATATGAAAAACATAATAAAACGAATTTATAAAGAAAGTCGATCTTATTTCCGATTCGCGTAAGAGCGTTGCGATCATTACNGAGGAACCGGATCTCTGCGAAAGCCAACGACAAGTAACCAAATAAATGCGGAAAAAATATGAAAAACATAATAAAACGAATTTATAAAGAAAGTCGATCTTATTTCCGATTCGCGTAAGAGCGTTGCGATCATTACAAGGAATTACAAAGGCTTTGGCCGCAGGGGCCATCAGCGAGTTACAAACATAAAACCCTAGATATAGTCGAGTCGCAGATTGATAACGAAAAACGGAAAAAGATAGGAAAAAAGGTTTGAATGATTTCGGACTGAACCTTATGAAAGGCTGCCTACGTACCCCTTTCGGGGATCAAGTCGAACGTAGTTCAGTTGATAGAGATGGACAAGAGATCGAACTGCCTGGGCGAGTTCGTCTAGTAATTGAGCGCCAGTCATAGAAACCGAACTTGTCGAGAAAAAGCCTAAGTTTCTAAGTGCGGAAAATTCTAAGTGTAGAAAAGTTGTAAAAGTCTCAGATGAGAGCTCTGAAATTCGTCCCCCTCTTCTCCCCCACGCCTCTGGTTTATATACTCCTTGCCTTGACGGTTCAATCTTTCCATTTTGCCGGATTTGAGTATTTCGGGAATCTTCCATTTTTCTCGAACCTTCCTTTTCTTCCGCGGAAATCTTCTACTTATCTTCAAACTTGCCTTTATTCTCCTTCTGCGAGTAAACCGTCAAAACGTTATCAAATCTGCAGGTTAGATTCTACTGAAATCACGGGATGGGTTTTTATCGCGTTTTAGTCCTTCCGGGCCGTTTTGCGATAAAAACCGTTTTCCGACTTTTTACAGGATCGTTTCCTGATCTGACGTCGTTTTTAATAAATTACTCGAGTTAATCGCGAAGTTTTACGGTTTACTCGACTTTTTATTAAAAAACACGTTTTTTACGACTTACTCGGCCTTTTTTTTTATTAAAAAGCGCGTTTTTTACGAATTACTCGGCGTTTTTTATTAAAAAGCGCATTTTTATGATTTTAACGAGAAACCTCGAATAAATCGTAACGTTTAGGCAATGTTCAGTGTTTTGTTTAACCGTTGCCGTTTTATACGACTTTCTCGAGTTCTTTCCGAGAAAGCGAAGTTTTACGATTTTTATCGTAAAACTCGAACGGTAAATCGGATCGAGATGGAACAAGAAACGTTTTAGCCGTAGTTTAGAATGCGATCGCGTCGAAAGACGTAAGTTTTAAATCAGGGATGCGGGAAATCGAGGCGCGGGATGTCTGAGGAGTTCTTAGTTCGCCGATGGGCGAACTAGTGGGGTGATTTTTAGTTCGCCCATCGGCGAACTAAGCCGAGACCGGCTTAGTTCGCCGATGGGCGAACTAGTGGAGTGTCCTTAGTTCGCCCATCGGCGAACTAAGCCGGGTTGGCTTAGTTCGCCGATGGCCGAAGAAGTCGTGACTAGTTCGCGTTTACGGCTTTTTCGGTTTTTTGCGGTTTCGTAAAACGATTCTTCGAGTTTTATAAAACGATTTTTCGAGTTTTATAAAATGATTCTCGAGTTTTATAAAACGATTCTCGAGTTTTATAAAACGATTCTTCGAGTTTGATAAAACGATTCTCGAGTTTTATAAAACGATTCTCGAGTTTTATAAAACGATTCTCGAGTTTTATAAAACGATTCTCGAGTTTTATAAAACGATTCTCGAGTTTTATAAAACGATTCTCGAGTTTTATAAAACGATTCTCGAGTTTTATAAAACGATTCTCGAATTTTATAAAACGATTCTCGAGTTTTATAAAATGATTCTCGAGTTCTACAAAACGATTCTCGAATTTTATAAAATGATTTTTCGAGTTTTATAAAATGATTCTCGACTTTTATAAAACGATTCTCGAGTTTTATAAAACGATTTTTCGAGTTTTATAAAATGATTCTCGAGTTTTATAAAACGATTCTTCGAGTTTTATAAAACAATTCTCGAATTTTATAAAACGATTCTCGAATTTTATGAAACGATTCTCGAGTTTTATGAAACGATTCTCGAGTTTTATGAAACGATTCTTCGAGTTTTATGAAACGATTCTTCGAGTTTTATGAAACGATTCTCGAGTTTTATAAAACGATTCTCGAGTTTTATAAAACGATTCTCGAGTTTTATAAAACGATTCTCGAGTTTTATAAAACGATTCTCGAGTTTTATAAAACGATTCTCGAGTTTTATAAAACGATTCTCGAGTTTTATAAAACGATTCTCGAGTTTTATAAAACGATTCTCGAGTTTTATAAAACGATTCTCGAGTTTTATAAAACGATTCTCGAGTTTTATAAAACGATTCTCGAGTTTTATAAAACGATTCTTCGAGTTTTATAAAACGATTCTTGAGTTTTATAAAACGATTCTCGAGTTTTATAAAACGATTCTCGAGTTTTATAAAACGATTCTCGAGTTTTATAAAACGATTCTCGAGTTTTATAAAACGATTCTCGAGTTTTATAAAAGATTCTCGAGTTTTATAAAACGATTCTCGAGTTTTATAAAACGATTCTTCGAGTTTTATAAAACGATTCTCGAGTTTTATAAAACGTATTTTTATTTTTACTTTTGCGGAGACTTTTAGCCATTGATTCCGTCGTGACCGATTTTGACACCAACACTACTGCCTTCATCTTATGAATCCATGGTCTTCCTAGGATCGCATGAAATGGAGAGGGTCTATCGATGACTACAAAATTGGTCATTTTCATGATTCCTCCAGCTATGACCGGCAGCTTGATGGTTCCCAAGGAGGTAACTGTTTCCCCGGAGAAGCCTACAAGGTTAGCTTTCTGACCAATAATTTCGTAGTCATCTATTTCCATTCCTTTCAGGGCGTTATAGAAGATAAGGTCGACCCAGCTTCCGGTGTCAACCATCAGCTTAGGCACCTCGTAACCTGCTATGTTCAGGGTGACGATTAAGGCATCATCGTGAGGTCTGTCGAGATCTGATGTCTCGCTCTCCCAGGAAGAAATCTTAGTGTTGGATTCGGGATTGGGAGGCTTAGATTGAGCATTAGAAACAGCCTTCCGTACATGACTCTTGATTGAATTAACGGACTCTTGACATATATCGGAGCCTCCGAGGATATAATCCACCCTCGAGCTGGGGCTCGACTGAGGTGGTGGTTTGCTTAGGAGGGTCTCGATATGTAGACATTTCCCTTAGGGAAATTTCCCAAGAATCATGTCAACTCTTTTCTTGGGAGCTGGCGGTGGCGAGTCTTTTTCCTTCTCAGGTGATCTTTCACGTTTTGGAGAGGTGTCTCTGGGACCTCTTTTCTGGTAAGGAGGTGGTTTTTTGAGTTCCACGTCCTTTAGTTCCCCAGCTACGAATTTAGCTGCCAACTGTCGTTGGAGGTCCCAACATTCCTCAGTTGAGTGCCCTTTTCGATCGTGGTAAGAGCAGTGTTTGTTCTCATCGTAGACTTTTGACTAGGGGGTTTTGCTTGTCGCGGCAACAGGTTTCTCCTGTTGGACTTCCTCGAAAGCATAAGAATGTTCTCCCTGGGTCTGGTTATTCCGGGAGCTCCCTTTTCTAGAGGATCCTTTTGCTTTCGAGGTTTCACCTTTCGGGTGATTCTGGGATTTCCTATGGATTTTATCCAGTGCAGCTGTTTCCTCTTTTAAGGTAATATATCTCAATGCTTTGTGAAAGGCATCATCGATAGTTGGGGGAGGATTAAGCGTTAGCTCGGACCAGAATTCTGATTTGTACCAGAGACCTCTTCTAAGGGCTTCCATGGCAACTTGATCGTTAGGATTCGAGAGCTTAGTTCTGACTGCTCTGAATTTCTCGATCTAGCTTAGTCCTTGCCTGATTTTCCAGAGGTCGGCCTCGGAAGCTTGCTTGAGGATATGGGTCGAGTATTGGTTCATGAAGGCATTGGTGAGCTGGTCGAAATTATCTATTGAGTTCGGCTCGAGGCTCGAAAACCATTCGAGAGCTGTTCCGACCAGATTCTCGGCAAAGGTTCTGCAATAACCTGCTTCGTATTCTTCTCTGGTGAAGTGAGCTTTCACTATAGCTAATCGGAAGGCTCTCAAATGAGCCTTAGGGTCTGAGGTCCCATCATATTCGGGGATCCTAATCTTTCGGGTATCTCTTATGTAAGAGCTAGCGATTTTGTTTGTGAATGGGGTTCCACGGGTTTCCATAATCGAGCTCTCGATTTCGGGAGCTGAGCTTGTTGCTTTGTGTACTTAAGCATTCAACTTTTGGAGAGCTGCGTGAGTTTGCTCCATGTATCGGCGAATAGCCTCAGGTCCTTTTAAGGGAAGGACGGTTGGGTCGTCATGATGAATCTGATGAGGAGATTCTTGACGGAGTCGAGCGTGGTCGTTCTCCCAAGAATAATGTGGGCTAAATCGCTCGCTAGCTCTAGGGCCACTTTGAGGGACGCGACCAGGGGGGTGAGCTGTAGGATCAGCTTCTGTCCTCTGATGGCTGTCTCGATTTGGGATCGCACTCCCATTTTGGTAAGCTGAAGCTGGTGCTCTTCCCCTAGGAGGGAAAGATATTCCTTCTCCGGACCTAAAAAGAGGTGGCGGAGGCGGTAAGCGTGTGCTCTGTTCGGGAACCCTATTGGGTGCAGAGCTTGTTGTCGCTACGTTACTTCCCATAGCGCTGGTTATGGGTGGACTGAATGCTGGGGTTGTCCCAGTATGAGGTGTCCGAGAAAAGATTCTTGCCCATCTTGAGCAGTCCTGTTGGGGGAAAAATCCAGGCATCCGCGAGGGAACGTGGGTTCGGTCAGTCGGTCTCGGAAGGTGACTCCCGATCCTTGACGTTGCGACAGATGAGTCGTCTCGGTTAGAGGTCTAGTCAGCTCTTCGAACCGTTGCTGTCGAGCAGTTAGCTGTTGCAATGTGCGCTCATTATCCTGAGCTCTTTCTACCAATTGCACCATCATTCGACGCATCTCGGATAGCTGAGCTTCCGAATGATTCGGAGCGGGTTAACGCTGAGGGTTTTCGGGGTGTGTAACCCCCGAGTTGTTTCCACTGGAAGATCTTGGGTTAGTTATTCTAGTTTGGTTCGGTTGAGGATTAGCCGGAGGCTGTTGCTCGGATCGGTGATCGGCGGATCGAGGTTCCGGATTCTGAGGATCCAGGTCTCTCTTGTTCGGTGAGCCGTCGATCTGGATCACGGGATCAGGGATGGATGGGCTCGTTGCCTGGTTGGATGGATCCATTCTCAAGTTACGGAGTGAAGGATTCAATTATCTCGTCCCCACAGACGGCGCCAAAATGTGAGGGGTAAAACTCGCTTTCTAATTTAGGTTAGGTTTAGACTAGGGAAAGACAACCGTGGGCTGAATCCTGTTAGAACTTAAAGAATGAATACGATTGTATTGATGAATAAGGGTTACAAAGATGACTGTGATGAATACAAAGAAAATAGCTGAATGATTTGCGAATAACAATATATGTCAAAATTGATTGAAAAATGAATGCCCCTCTTCTTCTTCGTCTCCTCCTTCTTTAAATAGCCCTAGGTCACGTTTAACTTCTCCCGATGAACCTCCGAGATTGCCTCCGTAAGTTGTGGGATTTGCAACAGCCTCCTCTTGACCAGGTCTCGTGTGTCCAACTTGAGCTTCGTTAGCTGTTTGTACACGAGGTCCAGAGCTCTTCTTTGTGACCTGTTTTGTTAATGATTTTCCCATTAATAAACAGGTTCCGACTTTTATTCAGTTCTGCTTCGTGGGGTGAATTGTTTAATGGGCTTGTAATGTCCTGTTAACGACTTTTACCATCCTAGCCCATTATTTCAGCTAACGGGCTACATTCGGGCCCAACAACCGATGCATGGAGACTAGCATCGATCGATACGCACCGCGAGTATGGAACGAGAGCCTTCCAAAACGGAGAACGTCGTTTATTTTTAGAAAAGAAAGATGAATATGGAGTCTACAGAGATGAATCTGGCCATGCAAGAGCAGTAAACGGAGACATCATCCCTGTCACCAAAGAAGATATGGAAAACTTGCTAAAGAGAGCCTCACTATTTGGTCGCTCTTGTTTCTGTCTACCAGGATATGATAATCAGTTTGGTAAAGGAGTTCCAGATGGCAAGCTCTACACACAGAAAGAAGTCACCTACATGCTAGATGGCCTCACCAGCGATCACAACTGGAAGATAGCAGGCACGAGACTTGACCTTGAGGAAGAACTATCAAGACTTCGAGGTGAGATGCTATGGCAGACCAGCAGCACTGACTTAGTACGAAAGAAATGAGATGCCCTACAAGAAGAAGTCAACACTTTGCGCGCACAACTGAAGTCTCAGACACAGGCATCGACCGATACAGATCCCCCTGCATCAACCGATACACCCGTACTTAACCCGATCGAGCACCACTTACAGAAGTTATCGATAGATGACAAACCTAGTCCATCGATCGATACCCGTGCTCAAGAATTCTGTACCAGGGAGGAATTTGAGGAAACCACAGCCGAGATCTACAAATCCACTGAGGCTTGTGAAAACAAAGATTACTATCTACTGGACAAGTATTGGTTCCCAGTGCAGAATGATGTTCGAAGTTTAGAACTGAAAACAGAAGATATTCAGAAGGAGGTTAAAGATATCCAAAGACAGCTCGCCAGCCGACCTGACCCATTCCCATCGATCAAAGAGATACCTAATCCATCGACCGATATGCAACCTCCAGAATCGACCGACGATCCAACCCACCACGACGCCATGCAGCGCACAACAGAACACATCTACAGCATGCTTGGCAACCATCAGTACAGCCTTGCCAAATTAGAGGGGTGGTTAGAAAGGATCTAAGCAGAAGTTTATCGTTTGAAGACTAGTATGACCAGAAGTGAGAAGGCCACAAGAAGCTTTCTAACCTCTTGGTTTGATGAAACACAAGAAAAAGAGGACAATTGTTTACCAACAAGTACCTGCAACCCACCTCACTAGCCACCATAACTCCATAGTCAAGCTTACTGACTTTAACCAAGCGCTGAGTGGGAGGCAACCCACTGTTAGGTATTTTACTTATTTTATTTTATCTTTACTTGCTAGTTTCGTTTTTACATGTTTTTAGGATGATAGACACACGATCCATACCTATCGACCGATACGAACCAGTCGATATCGGTCGACACAGACCAACACGCATCGATCGACGATGGCGACTCACCATCGATCGATACCCTTATCGGTCAGGTATATCGTTCACCATTTCGATATCAGTTTACATATTTAATTTTTCTTATACTCTAACTCCGACTAATTATACACTGAGGACGGTGTATGATTTAAGTCTGGGGGGAGTTGATTACTGATGCTACTTTACCTCTTTTTGATCTTTTTGATAAAGTTTTCAAAAATTGGTTTTATTGAGTCAAGAAAGGGAAAAAATTTCAAAGTCTTACTTTTTATCTTACCACTCTTTAGCACCATTCTTAGATTTATTGAATGCAGAAAGTACTATAGATGCTAAAGTGGATCACCGATCACCTATGTCAACACTTTCATGATTGTCTGGAAGAACCAAAGCTGATTTCCAACCTAACCAGACATCTATTGCTTGTCTTGGGGCTTGGTATACAAGGGATCAGAATCCTCTTGTAAGTCTAGAAGGTAAAAGTCTCAAAAATTTTGGTTTCCTTCCTTCGGCATCCCCAGAAAATAAAAGATTGAGATGATTTCCTGAGAGGCAGAGGGAGAGGTACATTACCTATGACCCCACTATTCTAAATCAAAGGAATGATCACAGCGAGGGAGAGGTACATTACCTATGACCCCACTATTCGCTTTCAATTTGTCAAGAAAGATCAATAAGATGAACATTAACTGTTCATTGGGATTGATATAAAAGAAAGAAGAATTCGGATTCAGAGAAGGGGGACAAAGAAAGAAAGGGAACCAGGATGAGAATGCCTGAAAATTGTTTGAGTTGAATCCAAGTGTTCCTTGATCGATACTCCCAAGGTAAAGCCTACACCTTTATTTTTATGCATAAATGAAATCAGTACAGGGGATAGACAGACAAGGAATGTTTAAGTTTATTGGTTACATGTTTAGGTTGCTAAGCTAGGATATGGTATAATGTACTTCTGTAGTTGATAGGAATAAGATGTGGTTTGCAACAAAGTAAGAGGTTGTGATTTTTAAGTTGAGATTTTGATTAAGTCCCTGCTGTTTTTAAACTTCTTTCAAAGACTAACTTAAGGTTTGCTTGAGGACAAGCAAAAGGTTAAGTCTGGGGGAGTTGATATACCATGATTTTGACCCACTTTTGGTCATATTTTCTATATGTTTTTATTATAATTATCTATGTTTTGGAGTCTATTAGGTATATTTTCAGGTTCAGGAGCATTTTGTCGTAAAGTGATGATTTAGGTGCCTTATGGAGCTTAAAGGAGAGTTTTACAAGTTGACTATGAAGATCCAACATTGAGAGACACATATCGATCGATACACACCTTGTGTAATTGATCGATGACGATTCCGTAGAAGTTTAAGTCGAGATACTCCATCGATCGATGTACGCAATGTATCATCGATCGATACAGTGCGTGATGAGCAAGATTTACTTGGCTGACTTGAAGCCCAAGTTCTCACCAAATTACAAGACTGCCCCTGACGAGTGTTTAACCTAATTGTACTCCCTATTTATAGTTATGCCTATGAGCCCTAGAAAGACACACAAGATTTGAGTGTTGTATTCTATTCTATACTTAGCATTAAAAGCATTTTCCATTCTTCTTATTCTTTTGCTATGAATCTCTTAGGTATGTCTGAGTAGATTCATATGTTAGATTTGGGGTTCAAATAGTTATGAGGGATTAGCCCCAACTATGGATTGTTGAGTTGTTATATTCATTATCCAAATGAACCCTAATGCTTACTCTAGACTTGCTACCTAGAGTTATGATTATGGAGTGACTAATCAAATAGTCATCTTCCTGAAATCATTTGGCTAAACCCAGACTCTATTAAGGCAGGATGCGACAGCCGGTCTGATAGAAATTCTCGGGTGAACACAGTTTCAATCCGATCTGATACTTTACATCGATCGATACTCCTCTAGAGTCATCGATCGACGACAGCTTATATCGATCGACACTGCGATAGCAACATCGATCGATCCAGTCGGAAATCAGATCAATGGACGAGTCTAGCGACAGCTATAGATTTGTCTAAGGGTTGAAGTTCTCATATATTTGCAAGCAATTCGTTAAGACTTCCATAGATTTATAATCCTGATTTTCTGAATAGTAACCTTGAATCTAACTATTTCTTTTCACTGTTTTCAAACGAAAACCTATTTTCCTTAGCAACTTACCATTGCTACTTATTTTATTTACTGTTTTAAACCTTTTTCAACCTAGCTTAATCACTTAGGATTATATCTTTTGTGACTCTAGTTCCTTGTGGATTCGATCCCTAAGTGCTACGATTGAACCTCTTATTTGAGAGAGTAAATCAGGAATGGGTTCCTGGATCTTCAACACTAGATTAAGATCTTTAGGGATCTAGATCCTTTTCAACACTAGATTAAGATCTTTAGGGATCTTCACGTAAATCTGAATTCGTTCGAAAGTTTTCAAGACTTCCGAATTTACTAAGGATTTTAAGTCCTTAGGCTCAGGTTCGCAGGGACCTGAGTTCGTTTGAAGAATTCTAAGACTTTGGATTCAGGCTCGTAGGGCTCTGAATTTGTTTAAAGGATTTTAAAACCTTAGGTTCAGGTTCGTTGGGACCTGAATTTATTTGAAGGATTTTAGGACCTTAGGTCCAGGTTCGTAGGGACCTAGATTTGTTTGAAGGATTTTAAGACCTTAGGTTCAGGTTCGTTGGGACCTGAATTTGGTTGAAGGAATTTAAGACCTTAGGTCTAGGTTCGTAGGGACCTAGATTTGTTTGAAGGATTTTAAGACCTTAGGTTCAGGTTCGTTGGGACCTGAATTTGTTTGAAGGATTTTAAGACCTTAGGTCTAGGTTCGTAGGAACCTAGATTTGTTTGAAGGATTTTAAGACCTTAGGTTCAGGTTCGTTGGGACCTGAATTTGTTTGAAGGATTTTAAGACCTTAGGTTTAGGTTCGTAGGGACCTAGATTTGTTTGAAGGATTTCAAGACCTTAGGTCTAGGTTCGTAGGGACCTAAATTTGTTTGAGGGATTTTAAGACCTTAGGTTCAGGTTCGTTGGGAATTGTATTTGTTTGAAGGATTTTAAGACCTTAGGTTTAGGTTCGTAGGGACCTATATTTGTTTGAAGGATTTTAAGACCTTAGGTTTCAGGTTTGTTGGGACCTGAATTTGTTTGAAGAATTTTAAGACCTTAGGTCCAGGTTCGTAGGGACCTGGATATGTTTGACAGAAACTGACAATATTTGATTGTAATCGTTTCATTGATAACTTTTATGGAATACATCATGTTGTAATAGTCGTACAATTGCTGTTTGGGCTATGTGTTTTAAACATATGCCCCCTTCGGCTAAAGTTAAAAGAATGTTGAAATGAGATTGGGGCTGCACTCATAACGGAGTTGCCTACGTACCCAGTCAAGGGATCAAGCCTAATGTAGTTCAAGGAGTTTAGGTACCTAATGATAGTATTTCTTGAGATTCATGGCATTCCATGATCGGATTTCAGGTACCCCGGTTCGTACCTTCATGAGCCTGTAAACGCCTGGTCGTACCACATAGATGATCTGATAGGGACCTTCCCAATTTGTTCCTAGCTTCCCAGCGCGCAGCTCTTTGGTATAGTTGAAAACTTTTCTTAGTACTAGGTCACTGTGGGAACCGAAATTTACACTTGTCGATTTCCGTTAAATAAGGAAACTTAGGAAAACCCTAATTTTCCAGAGGAACCGGATCTCTGCGAAAGCCAACGACAAGTAACCAAATAAATACGGAAAAATATGAAAAACATAAGAAAACGTATTTATAAAGAAAGTCGATCTTATTTCCGATTCGCGTAAGAGCGTTGCGATCATTACAAGGAATTACAAAGGCTTTGGCCGCAGGGGCCGTCAGCGAGTTACAAACATAAAACCCTAGATCTAGTTAGTCGCAGCTCGGTAACGAAAAACGGAAAAAGATAGGAAAAAAGGTTTGAATGATTTCGGACTGAACCTTATGAAAGGCTGCCTACGTACCCCTTTCGGGGATCAAGTCGAACGTAGTTCAGTTGATAGAGCTGGAAAAGAGATCGAACTGCCTGGGCGAGTTCGTCTAGTGATTGAGCGCCAGTCATAGAAACCGAACTTGTCGAGAAAAAGCCTAAGTTTCTAAGTGCGGAAAATTCTAAATCTAGAAAAGTTGTGAAAGTCTCAGATGAGAGCTCTGGATTTCGTGTCTCAACTTCTGCCCTATGCCTCCTCCTTATATACTCCTCCTTAGGCGGTTTTAGTCTTTCCATTTTGCTCGAAACCGAATATTTCGGGAACTTTCCATATCTGTCGATCCTTCCTTTTCTTCTGCGGAAATCTTCTATTTTTCTTCAAACTTGCCTTTTATCTTCCATCTGCGAGTAAACCGTCAAAGCGTTATCGTATCTTGGGGTTTGATTTCGTTAACGTCGCGAGATGGGTTTTTATTGTGTTTTAGGACCTTTCGGGCCGTTTTACGATAAAAACCGTTTTACGACTTTAACGAGACTGTTTCCTGATCCGATGCCGTTTTTACGATTCTCTCGACGTTTTTTATTTAAAACGAGTTTTTTATGATTTTAACGAGAAATCTCGAATAGATCGTATAGTTTAGGCAATGTTCGGTGTTTCGTTTAACCATTGCTGTTTTATACGATTTCCTCGAGTTCTTTCCGAGAAAGCGAAGTTTTACGGTTTTTATCGTAAAACTCGAACGATAGGACGGATCGAAACGAAACGGAAGACATTTCGACCGTGATTCAGAATACGATCGTGTCGAAGGACGTATGCCTTGAATCAAGGATGTGGGAGATCGAGGCTCGGGATGGTCGGCTCGACGTACGGCGAGCTAGTTCAGCTTGGCTAGGTCGTCATATGGCGAACTAGGCGAAAAGAACCGGTGGGGAAAAGTCAGCACCTCTTAGTTCGCCCATTGGCGATCTAGCCGGGACGGGACTAGTTCGCTAATGGGCGAACTAGTCGAGATGGACTAGTTCGCCCATCGGTGAACTAGTTGAGTGACTCTTAGTTCGCCGGCTTAGTTAGCCCATGGGCGAACTAGTCTTGACTAGTTCGCGTTTTACGGCTGTTTTGGTTTTTTGCGGTTTCGTAAAAAAATTCTTCGAGTTTTATAAAACGATTCTCGAATTTTATAAAACGATTCTTCGAGTTTTATAAAACGATTCTTCGAGTTTTATAAAACGATTCTTCGAGTTTTATAAAACGATTCTTCGAGTTTTATAAAACGATTCTCGAGTTTTATAAAACGATTCTTCGAGTTTTATAAAACGATTCTCGAGTTTTATAAAACGATTCTCGAGTTTTATAAAACAATTCTCGAGTTTTATAAAACGATTCTCGAGTTTTATAAAACGATTCTCGAGTTTTATAAAACGATTCTCGAGTTTTATAAAACGATTCTCGAGTTTTATAAAACGATTCTTCGAGTTTTATAAAACGATTCTTCGAGTTTTATAAAACGATTCTCGAGTTTTATAAAACGATTCTTCAAATTTTATAAAACGATTCTCGAGTTTTATAAAACGATTCTTCGAGTTTTATAAAACGATTCTCGAGTTTTATAAAACGATTCTCGAGTTTTATAAAACGATTCTTCGAGTTTTATAAAACGATTCTCGAGTTTTATAAAACAATCTTCGGGTTTTATAAAACGATTCTTAGAGTTTTATAAAACGATTCTCGAGTTTTATAAAACGATTCTTCGAGTTTTATAAAACGATTCTCGAGTTTTATAAAACGATTCTTCGGGTTTTATAAATCGGCTTCTCGAGTTTTATAAAACGGCTTTTCGAGTTTTATAAAACGATTTCTCGAGTTTTATAAAACGGCTTCTCGAGTTTTATAAAACGATTTCTCGAGCTTTATAAAACGATCTTCGAGTTTTATAAAACGGCTTCTCGAGTTTTATAAAACGGTCTGCGAGTTTTATAAATGACTTTGAGTTTTATAAAACGACTCTTCGGGTTTTATAAAACTATTCCTTTTATATTTTCCCGGGGAGTTTTGGCTATTAATTCCGTCGTACCGATTTTGACCCCAACAGTTAGCCCCCCAGCTCGTAAGAATCTTGAGCCTTTAGCGTAAGGTTCTTGCGAGTGGTTAACCAGTTTTAGTTAAGTTAGGCGGAATTAATGGTCGGAAAGGTCCGTTGGAAGTGATCTTTCCGCTCTCCAGGGAGCGGAAATGGTTTAAGATTAGGGCTGCGCCTTGTGAAGGCTGCCTACGTACCCTTTTGAGGGGATCAAGCCTTTCGTAGTTCGTTTTGTCTGGCTGAGCGTGGCCGTTATAGTTTTCGGACTGGCCGTGTGCGGCTCTGAGTCCCTGCCGCTTTTGCAGCTTTATTAAAAATCAGTTTGCATTTTTAAGAGCGTGTTTTTATTCGTATGAATGTAACGGGAAGAATATGAGTTGATATTGAGGGAGGTCCACGAGTTGTCGTCTCGCATTCCGTTCCCTTAGTAGATCGCCTTGTTCGTTTGCCCGTCGTAGGATGTTTGGTAAATCGAGTGAGCGTTTAGATATAGACGAAGAGACATGCCTTTAGGATCTCGATTCATCCCTTGAGACGTTAGCGACCAGTGTGCTGGGTTTAGGGCAAGACCTAGGTTTACTTTCGGATTAAGGCTGTGCGATGACTAGTTGGCTTTCGTTTTGCCCGTTGCGATTTTAACCTGATTCCATACCGATTTAGAATCCGCGATAGGTTCTCGGCTTATACGATTCATCTGGTTGGAACCGAGCATCTCACTGGGAACAATTTCTAAGTTGCCTGGAAGTGCTGACCAAAAGTTTGGATTTCTTTTATAGCGCTACTACCCTTGTGTCGGGTGTTCGAGAGCTGTCTCTGCGAGATAACTTAAGTTTGTTTAAGACTGTTGCGAGTTCGTTGTTATCAGCAGCGAACTATTTTTAAGTGATAGATGTTTACGTA
The DNA here is from genome assembly GCA_932364175.1 of Eruca vesicaria subsp. sativa. Classification (NCBI taxonomy): domain Eukaryota; kingdom Viridiplantae; phylum Streptophyta; class Magnoliopsida; order Brassicales; family Brassicaceae; genus Eruca; species Eruca vesicaria. The sequence goes on from CAKOAT010928486.1 coordinate 16,400, forward strand.
GTTTGGGCCTTCGCGAAGGATACGTACGTTAAGAAGTTTTGCGTATTTTATAGTCGCGAACGGACTGTTAGGTCTTCCAAGAAAATGACTTTATCGAGGAAGGTATTTGTGTCGAAAAACTAATCTCCGGGCGTCTGCGACGTCTCGCGGTGCCGAAAGTTGGTTTTTATTTTATATGCCGCGTTTCGTGTTCGGAACGTTTGCATATATTCGCAATTAAAACTAACATTCCTGTTTGGAAGTTAGGTAGTTTTATGATTTGTGCTAGAGCAATTAGGACCGAGAGGTCGCGTAAGTTGTTTCCCCGAAACGAAGGGTTTTTCGTTACGGTGCTTTGTGAAGTGTTGACCTTCTGAGATTCGTACGGCTTTAGGAGCTCTGGTACGAGTGTTTTCTTATACGTCGGATTTTGTAGGCAACTTGCTTCGGGAGTAGAGTGAATCGCGAGAATACAGAACTTAGCCGATTTTCGACAAGTTTGCATAATCCGTTGAACATATTGGCTTGGCGTGAAGGTTGTGTTCAGCCGCACAACCAAGGTCGTATTTGGTAGAGGATTAGACCACGAAACTTTCGTGCTATCGAACGGGTCGAGTCGGTTTGTAAACTTGGCATTGAAGTGAAGCGTGATCGGACAATAGCCAAGTAGTGTTTGTCGAGATAGATATGCCAAGTATGCCCGTGTTTATAGAAAACGTTTTTCCGTTGTAGGTTTGATTTATAGGACGAAAGTTTCGTATAAACCTTCCTTTGTATGGAAGTTGTTTCTTTTTTACTCGAGGGAGACAGATCCTAAGAAGCTCGATGCAAAGCCCGTGCGGAGTCGTTTGCGGGGCGATCTCATTCGGATGTAAACGAGAGGAATGAGAGTGGATGCTCGTGAACCGATGGGCTAAAGAGCGAGATCTTTCAGATCATGTCGCGAGGTGGCAAAGTTTAGATTGGCCGCCCAGTGCCGGATCGTATAGCTTGGTTTTTGCTATAAGGAAAGTACTTTTCGCAAAACCTGTTACGTTTACTTTCGAGAGTTACTTCGTTATGACATGATCCTGACTATACGAAGGATTTCTCGCGTAAGCAACGGGCGATGAATTTAGTAGATCGGCACGATGCATTGGGTTAACCATGTTTCCGCAGATTTTTCGAGGAACCTTTTCGCTCAGTTTTTGATTCTTCGGTGGTAGTTTTTTCGGAGTCACTCGTGGAGTTTTACCAAAAGTTATTTCACCGAGATCTAGTCGCAAAATGTTTTAGCGGGTTTCTCGGGCGGAATGAATCACATGACCAGCAATAGGATCAGTCGGCGAGAAGGGAGGACGTTTTCTCTATTACTGCTTTGTGTTCTCGATTTTTCTTTCGCCGAAAATGTTCTTGACACTATTCTGTGACGCACTTGTTTGACGGAAAATGAGATCAATGCTTTGATGCCTAAAGATTTCGATTCTTATACTTGTTTTATCAAGTTTAAAAAGATCTTTATGACTTCGGCAAATAATCGAGGTTCGCTCTGAAGTTTCGCAGAGATTTTCTAACCGCATGATTGCGACGAGATATGCCGTATATTCCTCGAGATTATTTCCCAGACGGTTTGGATCAGTCTTTAGCGCTTAGACGATTTTTAGATTGTCGTTTGCTTTTGGGATGATTTCGATGAGGCGTTGCATCGTCCGAATATTTTTCCGCCTATTTTAGAAAGCGTTTTCTTGATGCGAGGAGAAATGTTCGGAGAAAGAAGGAAAACGAGTTTCGTTCGAAGGATTGGGATGATCGACAATCCGAGTTGATTAAAGACCATGGTGGATCAGAGATGATTTGGAGTATGTCTGATTTACGAAAACTTCTAGGAGCGAGTCGGTTTTAAGAAAATGTCAGCGTCTCTAGCTCCCTCTTTCTTTTAGGAAATGAGTACGTTTGAATGTGTGGCGATCGTTTCTCGGTTATACGAGAGGTTAGATAGGTTTGCGAGTTATGCATGAATGGTTAGAAAACAACAAATCGAGACAGACAAAAATTGCTTACGACTTAGTATGCTAGACTATTCTCTAAATTCTAAGTTCTCTAGGTTTCACGGCAGTTTACAAGACGTTTTCGTTTCTTACCTACGAGAAATTAGAAGTCTAGTAAAATTTTCAAATGACATACCTTAGTTTCATGGATGATTTGGGATAGTCTATTCTTCGTTCTTCGTCTTTTAACTTACTGGTCTTCGACTAATTGTCGGCAAGAGTATCGGAGCGGGGAGAAGACTTAATCATCGGAGCTCATGTTCTGCTGGTTTTATTTGACCGACTAGGTGCGCTTTGTATATCGAAAAAATTGATCACGCGTTTATGATTGGATGTTTTCGATTTAGCGTGGCAGAGTTTCGTAAAACCGGATTTGGTCTAGGGAGTTCAGATTTCTCGTATAGTTTAGGCAACTTTAGTGTTAAGTTAACCGTTGCCGTTTTAGACGATTGATTCGAACTTATACGAAGAAATAATTCTTTGCGATTTTTTCGTAAAATCCCGAGGGCAATTCCGATTGAGACGAAACGAGAATCAGCGCGATCAAGACTCGAGAGAGAAACTCGAGGATTGGTTCAGCTCGATGCAAGGCAAGTCGGGCGAACCCTTTCAGCTCGTCGTGTGGCGATCTGGATTGCAAGAACCCTTAGGGCGAAGTCAGCGTCTCTCGGGCGAGCTAGGCGCTTGGTTCAGCTCGCTGTATGGCGAGCTAGCTAGCTCTACGTTCGGCGAGCTAAGACGCTTGGCGCGGGTGATCTCGATTCGTCGAGTTGACTTGTTTTCGTCGTAGAATCTCAACGGAAAGCCCGGTTGAGACGAAACGAAAAGTGTCTCGATCAAGATTCGAGATGGAGATGTTTCGATCCATCGAGCTTATCCAACTTGCCTAATGGTGAGTCGGCGAGCACAGTCCCGATTCATCAGGCCATCTTGTTTTCGTGGTGAAACCTCAACGGAAACTTTGATCGAGACGAAACGAAAAGCAGTGCGGTTATTGTTTAGAGTACGGTCCGGCTCACCATAGCTATGAGTTGGATTGTGCGGACCCTCGGGAAAAAGTCAGTGCCTCTGGGACGAGGTTGAAAGCTGGTCAGCTCGCCGAGATGGCAAGCTAGGTTGCTTGGCCAACGCACCGTCTTTTCGGCTGGATAGTATTGCCCGATTCTGCGAGTAGCCTAAGGTTCTTCCGCGAGCAACCTAGGGTTTTGTCGCGATTAACCTAGGGTTTTTCCGCGAGTAACCTAGGGCTTTCTCCGCGAGTAAGCTAGGGCTTTCTCCGTGAGTAACCTAGGGTTTTTCCGCGAACAACCTAGGGTTTTGCCGCGAATAACCTACGGTTTTTCCGCGAGTCACCTAAGGCTTTCTACGCGAGTAACCTAGGGGTTTTCCGCGAACAACCTAGGGTTTTGCCGCGCATAACCTACGGGTTTTCCGCGAGTCACCTAAGGCTTTCTACGCGAGTAACCTAGGGTTTTTCCGCGGACAACCTAGGGTTTTGCCGCGAATAACCTACGGTTTTTCGCGAGTAATCTAAGGATTTTTCCGCGAACAGCCTAGGGTTTTCCGCGAGTATCCTAGGATATATTTCGCGAGTAACTTACGGTTTGTTCCGCGGTTTCTGGGAGGGCAAGTTTTATTTTTCCGAAAAGTTCTCGGAAAACGTCTTTTGCTCAACCCATGAGATATGTCAAACTCGGAAATAAGAAAAACACTATGGGTTTGATAGATTTTACGTTGCCCTTAGTGATCTGAGATAGAAATCGTGAGCTCGTTTTGTTGCTCTTCCCGTGGCGAAGAGTCGCGATTAGGTTTTCGATTTTGTTGAGTACTACAGCGTTTGCGTGAGCGTTGGCTGTACGAGTAGTCGCTGCTGGAGTTGTTTTACCAGCGTCTTTTTGCGAGTTGCGACTTTGTCTTTCATACATCCAGACNTCTGAGATAGAAATCGTGAGCTCGTTTTGTTGCTCTTCCCGTGGCGAAGAGTCGCGATTAGGTTTTCGATTTTGTTGAGTACTACAGCGTTTGCGTGAGCGTTGGCTGTACGAGTAGTCGCTGCTGGAGTTGTTTTACCAGCGTCTTTTTGCGAGTTGCGACTTTGTCTTTCATACATCCAGACATCGTTTTGGTCAAGTGTTTTGCGGCTAAGAGTAAGAGTAATCCGACCCCCCCTCCTTCTAGCGCCAAACTGTGGGAACCGAAATTCACACTTGTCGATTTCCGTTAAATAAGGAAACTTAGGAAAAACCTAATTTTCCAGAGGAACCGGATCTCTGCGAAAGCCAACGACAAGTAACCAAATAAATGCGGAAAAATATGAAAAACATAATAAAATGAATTTATAAAGAAAGTCGATCTTATTTCCGATTCGCGTAAGAGCGTTGCGATCATTACAAGGAATTAAAAAGGCTTTGGCCGCAGGGGCCACCAGCGAGTTACAAACATAAAACCCTAGATCTAGTTGAGTCGCAGCTCGGTAACGAAAAACGGAAAAAGATAGGAAAAAAGGTTTGAATGATTTCGGACTGAACCTTATGAAAGGCTGCCTACGTACCCCTTTCGGGGATCAAGTCGAACGTAGTTCAGTTGATAGAGCTGGAAAAGAGATCGAACTTCCTGGGCGAGTTCGTCTACTGATTGAGCGCCAGTCATAGAAACCGAACTTGTCTAGAAAAAGCCTAAGTTTCTAAGTGCGGAAAATTCTAAATCTAGAAAAGTTGTGAAAGTCTCAGATGAGAGCTCTGGATTTCGTGTCTCAACTTCTGCCCTATGCCTCCCCCTTATATACTCCTCCTTAGGAGGTTTTAGTCTTTCCATTTTGCTCGAAACCGAATATTTCGGGAACTTTCCATCGATCCTTCCTTTTCTTCTGCGGAAATCTTCTATTTATCTTCACACTTGCCTTTTATCTTCCATCTGCGAGTAAACCGTCAAAGCGTTATCGTATCTTGGGGTTTGATTTCGTTAACGTCGCGAGATGGGTTTTTATCGTGTTTTAGGACCTTTCGGGCCGTTTTACGATAAAAACCGTTTTACGACTTTAACGAGACCGTTTCCTGATCCGATGCCGTTTTTACGATTCTCTCGACGTTTTTTATTTAAAACGAGTTTTGTATGATTTTAACGAGAAATATCGAATAGATCGTATAGTTTAGGCAATGTTCGGTGTTTCGTTTAACCGTTGCCGTTTCATACGATTTCCTCGAGTTCTTTCCGAGAAAGCGAAGTTTTACGGTTTTTATCGTAAAACTCGAACGATAGGACGGATCGAGACGAAACGGGAGACATTTCGACCGTGATTCGGAATACGATCGTGTCGAAAGACGTATGCCTTGAATCAAGGATGTGGGAGATCGAGGCTCGGGATGGTCGGCTCGACGTACGGCGAGCTAGTTCAGCTTGGCTAGGTCGTCATATGGCGAACTAGGCGAAAAGAACCAGTGGGGCAAAGTCAGCACCTCTTATTTCGCCCATTGGCGATCTAGCCGGGACGGGACTAGTTCGCCAATGGGCGAACTAGTCGAGATGGACTAGTTCGCCCATCGGCGAACTAGTTGAGTGACTCTTAGTTCACCCATCGGCGAACTAAGCAGGGCTGGCTTAGTTCGCCGATGGGCGAACTAGTGGAGTGTCTCCTAGTTCGCCCATCGGCGAACTAGTCGTGACTAGTTCGCGTTTTACGGCTGTTTCGGTTTTTTGCGGTTTCGTAAAACGATTCTTCGAGTTTTATAAAACGATTCTTGAATTTTATAAAACGATTCTTCGAGTTTTATAAAACGATTCTTCGAGTTTTATAAAACGATTCTTCGAGTTTTCTAAAACGATTCTCGAGTTTTATAAAACGATTCTCGAGTTTTATAAAACGATTCTCTAGTTTTATAAAACGATTCTCGAGTTTTATAAAACGATTCTCGAGTTTTATAAAACGATTCTCGAGTTTTATAAAACGATTCTCGAGTTTTATAAAACGATTCTCGAGTTTTATAAAACGATTCTCGAGTTTTATAAAATGATTCTCGAGTTTTATAAAACGATTCTTCGAGTTTTATAAAACGATTCTCGAGTTTTATAAAACGATTCTCGAGTTTTATAAAACGATTCTCGAGTTTTATAAAACGATTCTCGAGTTTTATAAAACGATTCTCGAGTTTTATAAAATGATTCTCGAGTTTTATAAAACGATTCTTCGAGTTTTATAAAACGATTCTCGAGTTTTATAAAACGATTCTTCGAATTCTCGAGTTTTATAAAACTATTTTTCGAGTTTTATAAAACGATTCTCGAGTTTTATAAAACGATTCTTCGAGTTTTATAAAACGATTCTCGAGTTTTATAAAACGATCTTCGGGTTTTATAAAACGATTCTTCGAGTTTTATAAAACGATTCTCGAGTTTTATAAAACGATTCTCGAGTTTTATAAAACGATTCTTCGAGTTTTATAAAATGATTCTCGAATTTTATAAAACGATTCTTCGAGTTTTATAAAACGATTCTCGAGTTTTATAAAACGATCTTCGGGTTTTATAAATCGGCTTCTCGAGTTTAATAAAACGGCTTTTCGAGTTTTGTAAAACGATTCCATCGTTTTATAAAACGATTTCTCGAGTTTTATAAAACGGCTTCTCGAGTTTTATAAAACGGTCTGCGAGTTTTATAAATTACTTTGAGTTTTATAAAAAGACTCTTCGGGTTTTATAAAACTATTCCTTTTATATTTTCCCGGGGAGTTATGGCTATTAATTCCGTCCTACCGATTTTGACCCCAACAGTCACCCACAACGAATTGTCGGGACCTGACCTTGGAGTTGTAATGTCGGGCCATTGCTTGTTGGTAGTTTTGAATGCGGAGCAAGGCTTGGTCTCGTTGTTCCTCAATTAAGTCGAGGTTATCTAATAGCAGCTGGTTCTTGACTTCAGGATTTGACGTACAGAGTTCTTGGTGGAGAGTCCCGATGATTGTTTTAGCTGGGACGACTGCCTCCATCCCGTAGGCTAAGGAGAAGGGAGTTTCTTCAATCGCCCTTCGTGGGGTGGTTCCGCATGCCCAAAGCACTTCATGCAATCTTTCGGACCAAGAACTTTTATTGATTCCAAGGCGTTTCTTGAGGTTTGCTAATACCGATTTATTAGCAGCCTCCGCCTGGCCGTTTCCCTGAGGGTATCGAGGTGTCTACATGGTAAGACGAATTTTCCACTTGTCGCAAAATGCTTTGAAGTCGTTAGATATGAAATGTGATCCATTACTGGTTACGATTTCGTATGGGACGCCGTGGCGGCAGATGATGTCTCTCCATACGAGTCATTCGGTTTTGATTTTAGTTACCTGTTGGAAAGCTTCGGATTCTATCCATTTTGTGAAGTAGTCTGTTAGAACTAACAGAAAGCGTAGCTTCTGCTTTTCTTTTCCTGACATTACTAGCGGTCCTACGATTTCCATGGACCATCTCATGAACGAGTATGGGGCGGATATCGAGGATAATTTCTCCGAGGGTTCGTGTATAAATGGTGCGTGTCTTTGGCATTTGTCTCATGAAGATGAGTAGACTTCACCATCGGCGATAATGGTAAGCAAGAAATAGCCTTTCCTTTTGATTCGGATAGCTAAGGCTCTACCGCCGGAGTGGTTTCCACAGGAGCCATCGTGCATTTCCTTCATGAGTTTGATAGCATCGAGGCTGTGGACGCATCTTAGGTAAGGTCCCGACACACTTGGTTTATAAAGGATGGATGTCATTATGCAGTATCTTGCGCTTAACGCTTTGAGCTTTCGAGCTTCCCATTTCTGGGGGGGGGGGACCTTGCCCTCCGAGATATACTGCATGATTGGTATTCTCTAGTCCTCTCTCCCTATGATTTTTTTATGGAGAGATGAAGGAGGTTCATACTCGGGACCGGGTCCCTGAATGTCATTGTGAGCGGAGGTAGAGCCCCCGGGGATATTCCATGGGTTAGGCTGGAGGGAGTATGGGTTCCGGGGAATATCTTCAGGTACGTCATTGTTCTCCGGGGTCTGGATCGTTCCCCCGGAAGTGTTTCCGAGGTCAGGAGAATTTCTAGTCCTGCGGGTGCTTACTCTGTAGATAAGCGAGTTAGGGGTCTGAGTTGTGCCCCCGGAGGTATGCTTTTTGAAATTGCGAATTTTGGTTTTGGGGACCCATAATGTTGTGAGAACTTGGGTTGTTATTGTTTTAGAATAGCTAGCTTATTGTTTGCTCTTTCGGTTTGCTATCAATTTCAGCTTTGGTAGCTATATCGATGCTTGGTTTTTCGATTCCCTCTACCGGTATAATTTGCTTTACTAGGGGGTCTGATGTGGATGCTAAAGCAGCCAACGCGTCTGCCGAGGAGTTTTCTCCTCGTGGGATCCTTGTTAGCTCGAAGTTGCTGAACTGCTTAGTGAGGCTTTGGACGACTTCGAGGTATGCCCCCATTTTTTCGTCCCTTGTTTTGTATTCCCCATGGAACTGGCTAGTTCTCGGATTCCAAGGCTGAGCAAGTTTTACTCCTGCGATTAGTGCTTCATATTCGGCCTCATTATTTGAAGCGTTGAATCCGAGCCTGTAAGATTGTTCGATGGTTTCTCCGGCTGAAGAGGTCAGCCTTAGACCAATTCCCGAGCCTTGTTTTGATGAGGCTCCGTCGACATACAAGCTCCATTCTGAAGCTTCAGTTCTCGGGTCTAAGTGCTCAGACGATAGCTCGATGATAAAATCGGCGAGGACCTGAGCTTTTATGGCTGCTCGGGGTCTATACTCGATGTCATATTCACTGAGTTCAATGGCCCATTTAGCTTATCGGCCTGATTGGCTAGGGCTGTGCAGAATCGTGCGTATTGGTTGTGAAGTCATTACGACGATTGAGTGCGATTGGAAATAGGGTCGTAGCTTTCTGGCGGCTGTGACGACCGCCAAAGCTAATTTTTCCATAGTAGGGTATCTAGTTTCGGCGTCTATCAGACTTTTTCTTGTATAATAGACGGGTCTTTGCTCATTTTGCTCTTCTCGTACCAGCACACCGCTAACTGCAGCGGTTGATACGGCGATGTTTAGGTACAATGGTTCTCCTGTTACTGGTTTGGACAGGATCGGAGGCTCGGAGAGGTAAGTTTTTAGTTGCTTAAAAGCTTCCTCGCATTTCTCATCCCATAAGAACTTCCTATTGTTTTTCAGAAGTTTATAGAACGGGAGAAATTTATCGGTGGACTTGGATATGAATCGATTCAAAGCTGCGATTCGTCTAGTCAGTCTCTGTACCTCTCTGGTTGTCTTAGGTGACGACATTTCCAGGAAAGTCGCTATCTGTTTCGGATTGGCTTCGATACCTCTTTCGGTTACGAGGTAAACGAGAAACTCGCCCGAGGGCACCCGTAGGTGCATTTTGCGAGGATTAAGTTTAATATTGTATTTGTTGAGGATATCGAAGCCTTCTTTTAGGTAGGAGATTTGATTTTCTCCAACTGAAGATTTAACTAGCATGTCGTCGATATATACTTCCATGGTTTCTCCGAGCTGTCCGGCGAACATTTTGTTCACGAGCCTTTGATAGGTAGCTCCTGCGTTTTTTAATCCGAACGGCATTACCTTGTAACAATAAGTTCCGCGTTCGGTTATGAACGCAGTTTTTTCTTGGTCTCCAGGGTTCATCATGATTTGATTGTACCCCAAGAAGGCGTCCATAAAGGACAGGAGCTGATGGCCAGCTGTCGCTTCAACGAGGCGATCGATGTGAGGTAACAGAAAGTTGTCTTTAGGACAAGCCTAGTTTAGGTCGGTGAAGTCTACGCAGATTCTCCACTTCCTGTTTTTCTTTTTTACGACTACGGGGTTAGCCAACCAATCGGGGTAGTGCACCTCACGAATGGACCCTGCTTTCGTAAGTCCGTAAACTTCGTCGTTGACAGCTTGAGCCTTTTCGAGGCCCAGCTTGCGACGCTTTTGTTTGATTGGTTTGAAAGTAGGGTCTACATTGAGCTTGTGAGTGGTGACATTTGGGTCTATACCCTTCATGTCACTGGTGGTCCATGCAAAAGTTTTGACATTGCTTTTCAGGAAGTCGAATAGCTTCTTTTTAGTTTCGAGAGGTAACTCTGATCCGATATTCACTAGTTTTTCAGGATCAGAATCGTCGATGCCAACTCGCTCAGTGAGATTTCTAGGGAGACCTCGAATATTTGGTTGCATCTCACGACCTTCCTGGATCCGTAATTGCTATTGGGGTGATTCTTTGAGGATTCCGAATCCCCCCAAGTAGCAGATCCTGGAGATCTTCTGGCTACCTCGTACTGTGGTTATTCCTTTAGGTGTCGGAAATTTCACGCATTGGTGATAAGTGGAAGCTACCGCTTTCATCTTATAGATCCAGGGTCTTCCTAGGATTGCGTGAAACGAAGAAGGTTTGCCAATAACTACGAAATTGGTCATTTTCATAATCCCGCCAGCTATGACTGGGAGCTTAATAGTTCCCAGAGAGGTAACTGTTTCTCCAGAGAAACCCACGAGGTTAGCTTTCTGGCCAATAATTTTGTAGTCATCTATTTCCATCCCTTTCAGGGCGTTATAGAAAATAAAGTCGACAAAGCTCCCGGTGTCTACCATCAGCTTAGGAACTTCGTACCCTGCGATGTTCAGGGTGACGATTAGGGCGTCATCATGAGGCCTGTCAAGGTCTGATGTCTCGCTTTCCCAAAAGGAAATCTAAGTATTGGATTCGGGGTTGGGAGGATTAGATTGAGTATTAGACACAGCCTTCCGTACGTGACTTTTAATAGAATTAACGGAGTCCTGACATATATCGGACCCTCCGAGGATGTAGTCTACCCTCGAACTGGGGCTCGATTGAGGTGGTGGTTTGCTCAGAAGGGCCTCAATTTGTAGGCTTTTTCCCTGGGAAGTTTCCCAAGAATCATGTCGACTCTTTTCTTGGGAGCTGGCGGTGGCGAGTCTGTCTCCTTCTCAGGTGACCTTTCGCGTTTCGGAGAGGTATCTCTGGGACCTCTTTTCTGGTAGGGTGGTGGTTTTTTGAGTTCCACGTCCTTTAGCTCTCCAGCTACGAATTTAGCTGCCAACTGCCGTTGGAGGTCCCAACATTCTTCAGTTGAGTGTCCTTTTCGATCGTTATAAGAGCAGTGTTTGTGATGTCATTCAAATGTTTAACCCTAAGGAGTGATTTACTCTCTCAAATAAGAGGTTCAATCGTAGTACTTAGGGATCGAATCCACAAGGAACTAGAGTCACAAAAGATATAATCTTAAGTGATTAAGCTAGGTTGAAAAGGTTTTAAAACAATAAATAAAAATAGGTAGCAATGGTAAGTTGCTAAGTAAAATAGGTTTTAGGTTTGAAAACAATGAAAGAAAGTAGTTAGTTTCAAGGTTACTATTCAGAAAATCAGGATTATAAATATATGGATGTCTTAACGAATTGCTTGCAAATATATGAGAACTTAAATCCTTAGACAAATCTATAGCTGTCGCTATTAGACTCGTCCATTGATCTGATTTCTGACAGTATCGATCGATGTTGCTATCGCAGTGTCGATCGATATATGTTGCCATCGATCGATGACTCTAGAGGAGTATCGATCGATATAAAGTATAAGATCGGACTGAAACTGTGTTCACCCGAGAATTTCTATCAGACCGGCTGTAAGCATTAGGTAGCAAATCTAGAGTAAGCATTAGGGTTCATTTGGATACTGAATATAACAACTCAACACTCCATAGTTGGGGCTAATCCCTCATAACTATTTGAACCCCAAATCTAACAGATGAATCTACTCAGACATAGCCAAGAGATTCATAGCAAAGATATCTAGTGCAGCTGTTTCCTCTTCCAAGATAATATATCTAGATGCTTTGTGAAGAGCATCATCGATAGTTTGGGGAGTGGAAAAATCTAGATGAGTTGTTCCAGCATGAGGTGACTGGAGAACAGATTCTTGCCCATCTTGAACATTGCTGTTAGGGGAAAAATCTAGATATTCGCGAGGGAACGTGGGGTCGGCCAATCGATCTCGGAAAGTGACTCCCGAGCCCTGATGTTGAAGTGGCTGGGTTGTTGCGGTCAGAGATCTAGTTACCTCTTCAAATCGTTGCTGCCGAGCAGTTAGCTGTTGCGACGTAGGCTCACTCTCTTGAGCTCTGCCTACCAACTGCACCATCATTCGGCGGATCTCAGATAGCTGAGCCTCCAATTGATTTGAAGCGGGTTGACGCTGAGGGTTCTCGGGGGCTGTTACCCCGGAGCTGTTTCCACTGGAGGACCTTGGGTTAATTATTCCAGTGGTGGTTTGGTTTGGTTGAGCATTAGCCGGAGGCTGTTGCTCAGATCGGTGATCGGCGGGTCGAGGCTCCAGGGCCTGAAGATTCGAGTCACTTATGTTCAGTGAGCCGTCGATCTGGATCACAAGATAAGGGATATATGGGTTCGGTGCCTAGTTGGATGGATCCATTCTCAATTTACGGAGTAAGGGATTCGATTATCTCGTTCCCCACAGACGACGCCAAATGTGAGTGATAAAACTCACCTCCTAATTTTAGATCAGGTTAAGATTGGAGAAAAGATAACGTGGGTGTTGGGGTCAAAATCTGTACGACAGAATCAACGGCCAAAACTCCCCGCAGAAATATAAAAAGAAGTCGTTTTATAAAATTCAAAGAACCATTTTATAAAACTCGAGGAATCGTTTTATAAAACTCGAGGATCGTTTTATAAAACTCGAAGGATCGTTTTATAAAACTCGAAGAATTGTTTTATAAAACTCGAGAATCAATTTATAAAACTCGAAAGATCGTTTTATAAAACTCGAAGAATATTTTATAAAACTAAAAGAATCGTTTTTTTAAACTCGAGAATCATTTTATAAAACTCAAAGAATCGTTTTATAAAAATCGAGAACTGTTTTATAAAACTTGAAGAATCGTTTTATAAAATTCGAGAATGGTTTTATAAAACTCGAGAATCGTTTTATAAAACTCAAGAATCGCGTTATAAAACTCGAAGAATCATTTTACGAAACCGCGAAAAACCGAAGTCGCCGTAAAACGCGAACTAGATTCGTCCCGGCTAGTTCGCCCAACGGTGAACTAAGCCAAGCCGGCTTAATTCGCCAGTGGGCGAACTAGCCTCGTCCCGGCTAGTACGCCCAACGGCAAACTAAGCCATGACCGGCTTATTTCGCCATTGGGAGAACTAGCACCTTCCCGGCTAGTTCGCCGTTATGCGAACTAAGCCATGACCGGCTTAGTTCACCGTTGGGCGGACTAGCCCCGTCCCGGCTAGTTCACCCAATGGCGAACTAAGCCAAGCCGGCTTAGTTTGCCATTGGGTGAACTAGCCTCGTCCCGGCTAGTTCGCCCAACGGCGAACTAGGCCATGACCGGCTTAGTTCGCCGTTGGGCGAACTAGCCACGTCCCGGCTAGTTCGCCCAACGGCGAACTAGCCTCGTCCAGGATAGTTTGCCGTTCGGTGAACTAGGAGCGTCCCGCATAGTTCACCGACCGGAGAGCTGGACCGGCCCAGCCCGGTTCTCTATACGTCGAACCGACCATCTCGAGCCTCGATCTCCCGTATCCCCGATTCAGTGCTTACGTCCTTCGACACGGTCGTATTCCAAATCACGGTCAAGATGTCTCCCGTTTCGTCTCGATCCAACCTATCATTCGAGTTTGACGATAAAAACCGTAAAACTTTGTTTTCTCGGAAAGAACTCGAGGAAATCGTATAAAACGGCAACAGTTAAAAGAAACACCGAACATTGCCTAAACTATACGATTCATTCGAGATTTTTCGCTAAAATCATAAAAAAACGCGTTTTTAATAAAAACATCGAGAAAATCATAAAAGAACGGCAATGATTAACCAAGAAACAAACTTATCTAAACTTTACGATCAACTCGGGGAATTTACTAAAAATGGCATCTGATCAGTAAACGATCTCGTATAAAGTCATTAAACGGATTTATCGTAAAACGGTCCGAAAGGTCATAACTCGCGATCTTAACGAAATCTAACCCGAAGATATGATAATGTTTTGATGGTTTACTCGCAGTAGGAAGATAAATGCCAGGTTTGAAGACAAAAGGCTAGTTTGAAGATAAATAGAAGATTTCCGCGGGAGAAAAGGAAGGATCGAGAAAAATAGAAGATTCCCGATAAACTCAAATTCGGGCGAAATGGAAAGACTAAAACCGCCTAAGAGGGAGTATATAAGCAAGAGGCATAGGGCAGAAGCAGACACGATTTTCAGAGCTTTCACCACCAAACTTAGCATTTAAGAATATTTTCGTTTTCGGTTAGCGAGCTGCATCTAGACTAGGGTTTTCATTCTTAGACTTCTAGAGTTAGAAGCTACTCTCGTTGTAACAGTTCTTACGCAGATTCGGAATAAGAACCATCTTGCTCTCAATCTCGTTCATTCTCTTTTTCATTTTAATTTCATCGTTTTCTTAATTATCGTTGTGCAGTTCTGCAGATAGCCGGGTCCTCTGGAAACTTAGGGTTTACTCAAAGTTTCCTTATTTACGATTTATTGATAGTAGGTGGATTTCGGTTCCCATAGTGGGCTGAATCCCATTAGACTTGTATGAATGGATACGTTTGTTTATATTGATTTTTATAAGAAAATGAGTTTACAAAGATGATCTTGATGATATGATCAGAAGTACAATGAAGAATTGAGATAATTATAATCAACGAAATGTGTTTAAGTCTTTAGGTCTAAAAATGAGCCAAGAGCCGATCCTTTTCTCTGATCTCCTCCTCTTCCTTAAATAGCTCTCAGCCGTGTTTGAACGATTCTAGCCAACCTCCGAGATTGGCTCCGTGAGTTGGGGGATTCTCAACTGTAGGTAGATTTCGGTTCCCACAGTTTGGCGATAGAAGGAGGGGGGTCGGATCTATCTTACACCGAAGCCGCAACATGTCCAACAAAGAAACAATGACTGGTGACAACCAAACTCGCAACGAACGCAACACCATTGTTAAAACACCACCACCATATAATGCGTCCGCGGCCAACGCTACAAATGCTAACGCCGAGACCATCGAAAAGATGCTTTCCGAGTTTAACAAAAAATCGGAAGAGCAAGAAAAGCTCACCGGTTCGCTCGCAAAACGGGTTGAGACCCTAACTGCGACAACCATAGCAATTCCCCCCGCGGAAGTACCAAGATCCGCGGAAGGAGGCTCGATTTCGGCGCTCCTACGGATCGTCCCAGAACCGAGAAGGGTAACTTACCGAAGAAGGATTCCGGAAAAGTTAATTCTGACGCGACGCTGAAGGAATCGGAAAAACCTCCTACTCACGTACATGAGACCGAGGGCGACGGCATCGAAGGGGTCAACCTGGAAACAAGCGACCAAGCCGACTCATCAGACGAAGACTCTCACGTCCATCCTAGGAGACGAAAAACTCGCAGTCCTCCGCCGGAGTCTTCTCCCGAGCGTTCTCTTACTGGAGGAGCGATCTCTGGTTACTCGCAGCAAACGCCAACGAGGTCAGAAAACTGCTGGCAATCTGACCGAGATTTGCGATCTCCGCGAGTACATCACTAAAACGGCCGCAGCGGTAAAAGCGGTGAAGTCTCAGATCCATCACGCTACCAGCGCCGCACCTGAAATTGATCGGCTACTGTACGAATCTCGGAAAACGCCCTTCACGGCTCGCATCACCAAGGTCAAGCTGCCCGATCCCGGGAAACTTAAGGTGCCAACATACGACGGGATGTCTGATCCCAAAGCGCACCTGCAGGGCTTCCAGATCACCATGGGACGAGCAAAACTCAAGGATCACGAAAAGGACGCAGGCTACTGCCGTCTGTTCGTCGAAAACGTAGAAGGAGCAGCGCTCGAGTGGTTCGCCAAACTTAGGCGGAATTCGATCGGAAGTTTTCGCCAACTCGCTTCCGAATTCCTGAAGCAGTACTCGATGTTCATCAACCCGGAAACCTCCGATGCCGACCTCTGGAGCTTGGCGCAAAAAGAGGACGAATCTCTCCGCGATTTCATGAGTAGATTCAAACTCATCATGGATAGGGTTAGCGGAATCAGCGACAAAGCCACCATCGACGCGGTAAGGAAATCGCTCTGGTTCAAATCGAAATTCTGCAAATGGATAACTCTCGAGAAACCCCGGACGATCCAGGACGCGCTCCATAAGGCTACCGATTACATAACCATCGAGGAGGAGACTAAGATCCTGTCTGAAAAGCATAAGCCGACGAAAACATCCGCAAAGGATAATGCGTCCGAGCAGAAGCATAAAAAGAGGAACTCTCGTAACGACAAGTTCATCCATCACGAGGGACATGATCTCCAAGGGGCACATAATTACGCCATTAATTCCGGGTCAGAACAAGGAAGAACTACGGGTAACACGTGGACGAGGAATTCAAATTACGATGAGAATACTTTCTGCAACCTCCACCAAACCCGTGGACACTCTACCGTGAACTGAAAAGTTCTCGGCGCCAGGCTTGCCGCTCTTGGGGTCAAAATCGGTACGACGGAATTAATAACCAAAACGCCCCGCAAAAATACAAAAGGAACAGTTTTATAAAACCCGAGGAAGTAGTTTTATAAAACTCAAAGTCATTTATAAAACTCGCAGACCGTTTTATAAAACTCGAAAGGCCGTTTTATAAAACCCAAAGATCATTTTATAAAGCTCGATAATCGTTTTATAAAACTCGAAAGGCCATTTTATAAAACCCGAAGATCGTTTTATAAAACCCGAGAATCGTTTTATAAAACTCGAAAGGCCGTTTTATAAAACCCGAAGATCGTTTTATGAAACCCGAAGATCGTTTTATAAAACTCAAGGATCGTTTTATAAAACTCGAAAAAGCCGTTTTATAAAACTCGAAGATCGGTTTATAAAACTCAAAGATCGTTTTATAAAACTCGAATATCGTTTTAAAAAACCCGAAGATCGTTTTATAAAACTCAAGGATCGTTTTATAAAACTCAAGAATCGTTTTATGAAACTCGAGAAGCCGTTTTATAAAACCCGAAGATCGTTTTATAAAACTCAAGGATCGTTTTATAAAACTCGAAAAGCCGTTTTGTAAAACACGAAGATCGGTTTATAAAACTCGAAGATCGTTTTATAAAACTCGAATATCGTTTTATAAAACTCGAAGATCGTTTTATAAAACTCGAATATCGTTTATGAAATCCGAAGATCGTTTTATAAAACTCGAGAATCGTTTTACGAAACCACAAAAACCCGAAACAGCCGTAAAGCGCGAACAAGTCACGACTAGTTCGCCCATGGGCGAACTAAGCCAAGCAAGCTTAGTTCGCCGATGGGCGAACTAGGAGACACTCAACTAGTTCGCCCATCGGCGAACTAAGCCGGGCCGGCTTAGTTCGCCGATGGGCGAACTAAGAGATGCTCTCTAGTTCGCCCATCGACGAACTAAGCCGGCCCGGCTTAGTTTGCCGATGGGCGAACTAGAGACTTCCCGGATATTCCGCGTCTCGATCTCCCGCATTCCCGATTCGAAACTTACGTCTTTCAACAAGGTCACGTTCTAAACCACGGCCGAAACATCTCCCGTTCCATCTCGATCCGACCTACCGTTCGAGTTTTACGATAAAAACTGTAAAACTTCGCTTTCTCGGAAAGAACTCGAGGAAATCGTTTAAAACGGCAACGGTTAAACGAAACACCGAACATTGTCTAAACCATACGATTTATTCGAGATTTCTCGTTGAAATCATAAAAAAACGCGTTTTTAATAAAAAACGCCGAGTAAGTCGTAAAAAACGTGTTTTTAATAAAAAGTCGAGTAAATCGTAAAACCTTGCGATTAGCTCGAGGAATTTATTAAAAACGACGTCAGATTAGGAAATGATTTCGTAAAAAGTCAGAAAACGGTTTTTATCCTAAAACTGCCCGGAAGGACCTAAAACGCGATAAAAACCCATTTCGCGATCTTAACGGAATCTAACCCGCAGATTTGATAACGTTTTGACGGTTTACTCGCAGGAGGAAAATAAAAGTCAAGTTTAAAGATAAAAGGAAGGTTTGAAGAAAAATAGAAGATTTCCGCGGAAGAAAAGGAAGGATCGAGAAAAATGGAAAATTCCCGATATAGTCGAATGTGGGCGAAATGGAAAGACCGAATGACCAAGGTAAGGAGTATATAAATAGGAGGTCTAGGGCAGAAGCAAGACACACGAAATTCAGAGCTCTCACCACCAAAACTAGCATTTAGGAATCTTTCCCTTTTTCTGTTAGCGAGCTGCGTCTTAATTAGGGTTTTTTGTTCTTAAGTTTTCGGCTACTCTCTTTGTACCAGTTCAACGCAGATTCGGAATAAAAACCTCTTTGCTCTCAATTTTTGTTTATCTTTTAATAATTCTAAGTTTTCTTGTTATCTTAATCTTCGTTGTGCGGTTCTGCAGATAGCCTGTTCCTCTGGAAACTTAGGGTTTTCCCGAAGTTTCCTTTTTTACGATTATTTGACAGTAGGTGGATTTCGGTTCCCACAGCCGCAAAACTGATCGCGGGAGAACTCTCTGAGATATCCAGCGTCAAGGATCTCATCTGCGACTCAGACCGCCTCCCAAAAAACGACAGGAACTCGCGAGCAAAAACTCCGCCTCAGGGGAACCAGTCAGGCGAAAAACACGGACGAAGGCAAGACAAGAAGGGTAACGACGCTAACCGCCGAAAAATCAACATGATTATCGGTGAATCGCAGTATTACAACGACACCGTCTTGTCAATCAAATCCTACCATCGTAAAGTCGAAACCGGCTCGAGTTGGATGACTCTCAGAAAGGGGTAATCTCATTCGACGACGCTGAAACCGGCGGAATCGACCAACCTCACGCCGATCCCCTTGTCATCGACTTAGTGATAAGCGATTTAGAAGTTGCTCGATCCTGGTCGATACCGGAAATACTGTCAACGTGATCTTCCGCAATACGCTAGCATGCATGGGAATTGATCTCTCAGAAGTCGAGCCAATTCCAAAACCGTTGACCAGTTTCTCCGGCGAGACGTCCCTGACCCTGGGATCGATCCGACTACCGGTCGCGGCGAAATAAGTGACGAAAATCGTCAACTTCGCGGTGGTCGATTTCCCAGCCATCTACAATGTGATCATGGGCACGCCTTGGATAAACTCCATGAAGGCGGTTCTATCGACGTATCACTTAGGCATCTAATTCCCGACTCCTACAGGAATCGCAGCAATTTGGGGATGCCAAAGACAATCGCGATCCTGCTTCCTGGCCGAACACAAGCTGCGGCAATTGGCGATCGCAATCATGAAACCGAAACGGGCAAAGGTTACGCCACCGCCCGCGGAGGACGACCCAAATCAAGCAACGGTTGAGAAACAACAAGTTTCTGCGCCCATCGCTTCTACCCAACCGGAAGAGAAAAGCCCGGAAAAAGACTCGATCCAACAATTGAAGTGATCAAAATGTCTGCGACAGCCGAGTAAGCATACTCGCACAAACAATCAGAACTACGAGATGGCTTGATTTCCGAAAGGAATACGTAGGCAGCTCGCCTGAAGACAAGTTCAGCTATCCCCCCTTCCAAAACGGAGGGGGGGGGGAGTGGGTGAGTATACGAGTATTCCTATACTCCCAAATTTTTAAAACTTTCGCTTTGTAATAGAAAATTTTTCGAAATTTTTAATAAAGACAAAGTTAGAATATTATAAAATCTCCGCTACTATCGAAAACGAAAAAAACGAATTCAAAACATTCGGAAATCGCTTCCGCAGTGACAACTAGTTAATCTTTTCTATGAAACCCGTACATCAAAATATTTTCGAAAAGAACTGGCGAGACGTCGCCTAAATTATCAAGAAAAATATTCTCCTAAGTCCGTCCGCGACTATAAAAACACGAACGCTCGGCGATTGGCCCCGTCGAGCACGCTAGCCGCCCTAAACAAACGCATCGACCTATTGGTCCGCATACATTCGACTAGGATTAAATAGCGCTCTATAAAAGAAATCCAAATTTTTGGTCAGCACTTCCGGGCAACTTAGAAATTGTTCCTGGTGAGATGATCGATTCTGATATACCATGATTTTGACCCGTTTTTGGTCATATTTTCCATATGTTTTTATTTTAATTATCTATGTTTTGGAGTCTATTAGGTATGTTTTCAGGTTCAGGAGCATTTTGTCGTAAAGTGATGATTTAAGTGCCTTATGGAGCTTAAAGGAGAGTTTTACAAGTTGACAGGAAAATCGATTGTGACGATTCGATCGATATACACCTTGTGTAATCGATCGTTGACGATTCGATCGATATACACCTTGTGTAATCGATCGTTGACGATTCCGTAGAAGTTTAAGTCGAGATACTCCATCGATCGATGTACGCAATGTATCATCGATCGATACAGTGCGTGATGAGCAAGATTTACTTGGCCGACTTGAAGCCCAAGTTCTTACCAAATTACAAGACTGCCCCTTATGAGTTTTTAACCTAACTGTACTCCCTATTTATAGTTATGCCTATGAGCCCTAGAAAGACACCCAAGATTTGAGTTTTGTATTCTATTCTATACTTAGCAATAAAAGCATTTTCTTTTCTTCTTATTCTTTTGCTATGAATCTCTTAGCTATGTCTGAGTAGATTCATATGTTAGATTTGGGGTTCAAATAGTTATGAGGGATTAGCCCCAACTATGGATTGTTGAGTTGTTATATTCATTATTCAAATGAACCCTAATGCTTACTCTAGACTTGCTACCTAGAGATATGATTATGGAGTGAGTAATCTAATAGTCATCTTCCTGAAATCATTTGGCTAAACCCAGACTCTATTAAGACACGATGCGACAGCCGGTTTGATAGAAATTCTCGGGTGAACACAGTTTCAATCCGCTCTGATACTTTACATCGATCGATACTCCTCTAGAGTCATCGATCGACGACAGCTTCTATCGATCGACACTGCGATAGCAACATCGATCGATGCAGTCGGAAATCAGATCAATGGACGAGTCTGATAGCGACAGCTATAGATTTGTCTAAGGGTTGAAGTTCTCATATATTTGCAAGCAATTCGTTAAGCCATCCATAGATTTATAATCCTGATTTTCTGAATAGTAACCTTGAATCTAACTATTTCTTTTCATTGTTTTCAAACCAACACCTATTTTTCTTAGCAACTTACCATTGCTACCTATTTTATTTACTGTTTTAAACCTTTTTCAACCTAGCTTAATCACTTAGGATTATATCTTTTGTGACTCTAGTCCCTTGTGGATTCGATCCCTAAGTACTACGATTGAACCTCTTATTTGAGAGAGTAAATCACTCTTTAGGTTAAACATTTGAGTGACATCAAATTAGGCGCCGTTGCCGGGGAACTAAGATCACTATTAGATTTAATCTGATTCAGTCTAGGTTATTTGTTACTTTTTATTTTTCCATCTTTTGACACAAATTTTTTTCTTTTTCTTTTTGTCTCTTTCAGGTACATGCCCAGCAGTACTAGGAGCAACAAAGACAAGCATCTTTTGTACTCAGAAGATCCCAACAACCTAGAGCGTAGTATCCGCAAAGACATACGCTTCGCATCGATCGATACCAATACCATCGTATCGACCGATACGCGATTCCCACCGACGATCAACAACCGTTCGTCAAGCGATACCTTCACCACCTCATCGATCGACATCAACAACCGTTCGTCGACCGATACCCTTCACTTAACATCGATCGATACACCACACCTCACATCGATCGATACTAACCGGCGAGACATGGTAACGCCTATGATTCTCATACCCGAAGAGAATGGAGACCTGCGTGATGAAGATGGTCACCTGCGAAATGCAGCAGGTCAGAAGCTGAATGATCAAAAGGAGATCATCACTGAAGAAGAGACTGCACCCACATGCATCATTCAACCTGTAGAAGAGAACAGAACTTTGGCTGACTTCAACCGCCCCGATTAGTTCTATTCAAACCGATCAGCCATCCTCCCTCCTGCTATTCAGAGAGGAGATTTTGAGCTCAAGCCGCAGTACTACACACTTGTGGGACAAATCCCTTTTTGTGGTTTGCCCCATGAGCATCCTATGGACCATTTGGAGAGGTTCGAGGATCTTGTCACCCTAGTCAAAGCAAAAGGAGTCCCTCAAGACTATATTTTCTGCAAGCTTTTCAAGTACTCTATCTGGAGAATCTTTGTAGTGGCTAAGACAACTACCACCAGGTTCCCTTACCACCTAGAATGATATCAAGCACGCCTTCCTGCGTAATTTCTTTGATGATTCACGCGCTGAAGACTGGAGGAAGAAGATTGCTACATTCACCCAAGCCCCTGAAGAGTCATTCAAGGATACTTGGAACAGATTCAAGTCCTACCAGCGAGACAGCCCACACCACGGATTCAACCAAGTACAACTGCTCTGCACCTTCTATAGAGGCATCAGCCCCGATTTCAAGAGAGACCTTGATACAGCTAGCGATGGCAACTTCACCACCAGGAATCCTCAGAATGCTATCAAGCTAATTGACAACTTAGCTTCCAGCAACAGCAGAAGAAACTCTATGCAGACTACATCATCCTCTGGGAAGGAGTACGCAAATGAAGTTCAAGCACAGCTAGACAACATTCAGAAGCTCCTAAACAAGCAGATCTGTTCAGTGGAAGATTCAGAAATCGTTGAAGAAGATGTCAACTGGATTAGTGGTGCCGGTTTTCAGAGATCTGGTAACCAAGGAGGATACATAAACTTCACAGGCCAGAGAAGCAACTTTAACCAAAATCCCCAGAAGCCCAACACCTTCAGCAGCAGCAACCCTAACAACAACAGAAGCTATGGAAGTGCCTTCTACTCAAATCCACACCCACCCACCCAAGATACTAAAATGGAGGAGTTGATAGACAAGATACTTGAGAATCAGCAGAAGCTCGAGGTAAACTTCAATGGAAAGATCGATTCTGTCTACACCACCTTCATCACGAAGATAGATGCACTCAGCACCCATTTGAAGAAGCTAGAGACCCAAGTGTTGCAGAAAGGAGCAGAAGTTAAGATGCAGGAGTCTGCCCACACCCAGAACATCAATGCCCTCCTAGATGATGACTTTTGGCAAGAGGTAGTAGAAGAGATTCAGAGATCTGATGATGAGAGTGAAATAGAATTCGCCTACGACTACTATCGATCGATATTACCTGCTCAACATCAATCGATATCACCTTTAGTTCGTCGATCGATCGACTTTGACGAGTGGCGATCGATGGACTCCGACGAAAACCCTCGCGAGTGCAATTCCGTCAAGATTATGTCTCACGCCGAATTCGCCGCACTTCACCCACATCCACCCGCACCTGTCATCGATCGACATGATTCCCCCATCATCAATTGACATCAAGACCCTGGCATCGCTCGACACACTCTAACCAGTGTCGATTGATACACAGTACCCCAACGCCGAGTGCCACTTCCTAAAATCGACAGTGCAGGTCTTGACGCTTTCCGGGAGTGATATTAC
This sequence comes from Eruca vesicaria subsp. sativa, assembly GCA_932364175.1. NCBI lineage: Eukaryota > Viridiplantae > Streptophyta > Magnoliopsida > Brassicales > Brassicaceae > Eruca > Eruca vesicaria. Next base: position 39,892 of record CAKOAT010928486.1, read on the forward strand.
ACCACCAGAAACCCTACAGCAGCCCTAAAAGAGAGACCCACGGATATTTTTGAGTCCATGGAGATAAAAATGGAAAATATGGGGAGAATGCTCCGAAAAAAGAAAAGAAAAGATCCCAAACCTTGTAAAAGAGAAGCTAACGAGAAGGATTTGTCAAGCTTCAGAAAAAGAGTCCTCAGAATACCTAAAGAGAAACCTTTTGAAGAAGCCTACATTTCACACAGATTGTGGATGTTCTTCAGAGAAACCAAGGAGACAGAAGAAGACATCAGGAGGATATTTAACCAAGTCAGAGATAGCCTCAAGCAGAAGTTAACACTGAAGAAGAAGAATGATCCAGGGAAATTCACAATACCTTGCTCCATTAGAGGTGTTGAGTTCCCACGTGCCCTCTGTGACACAGGATCTGGAGTTAGCATCTTACCCAAGCTCATGGCAGATCATCTAGGTATGAAGATAGAGCCTTCTGAAGAAACTTTCATCTTTGTAGATTGTTCTCAGCAAAGCTCTGGAGGCATCGTTCGCAACCTTGAGGTACAGATTGGAGAATCCTCTCCAACAAGCTGAACTTCAAGACTTCTCTACTACTTGGAAGAGCCTTCTTAGCCACATTTGGAGCTGTTTGTGACCTCCAAACCAACAAGCTCTGCCTAACCCTCATCAACCCTTCCATTTACTACGACCCTGTTCCAGTAATCAAGTTCCCAAGGCCAGCTAGCTCAACACTCGTAGCCACATGTGTCTGTGCCCACGAATTTGATTCTATAGAAGTGTATGAAACCGAAGAAGCAGTATCGACCGATGACACCACTTCCCCATCGATCGATATCCGTGCAGCACCATCGACCGACAATTCTACCTGGTCATCGCTCGATGGAGTATTCCGACGGATCAAAGACGAGTTCCCAGACGCCGATTTCAGTGCAGATGAGTGGGAAAACGATCACTACTCAAGAGGAGTATGATGAAGATTATGAGGAGGAACGAGCCATAGAGTACCGATTTCTTCGAGAAGATGCAGAACACCCGCCTCATCCGACCTTCTTCCGACACCCATCAATCGGTGTAAACCCTACACCATCGATCGATATACCTCCTCCAAATCGCTCAAACGACGTTTTGACTCAACGAGCGACGAACTCTACTGCAGACCAGTCTATGTCCCATATGAACCACGAGACGGAGAATACTCGATTGGAAGCTGGGCAAGCTCTTATCACGAAAGCTATGCAGTAGATATAGCACCTCTACAAAGCGCGATCCAACATGCAGATCCCGTATCGCTCGACATGGAGTACAAGCCATCGACCGACATGAGCTACAAGCCATCGACCGACGAAGACGTTTCACCATCGGTAGATATCAATCTCAGACCACCAGCCGATCATGCCACAACACCATCCGAGGTACAAACATCCAAATTTGATTTAAATTCACTAATTCTGGATGAGTTTGGTATTTTCAGGGATTCAGATGGTCATGCACGAGCCATAGATGGGAGAATCATTCCAATCTCCACAGAAGATGTTGCAGACATCCTTCAGATGGCCAATGGACCTATCATCGAAAACGACCCGCACCAGAGAAAACGGTCATCGACCGATGCATGGAGACTAGCATCGATCGATACGCACTGCGAGTATGGAACGAGAGCCTTCCAAAACGGAGAACGTCGTTTCTTTTTAGAAAAGAAAGATGAATTTGGTGTCTACAGAGATGAATCTGGCCATGCAAGAGCAGTAAACGGAGACATCATCCCTGTCACCAAAGAAGACATGGAAAACTTGTTAAAGAGAGCCTCACTATTTGGTCGCTCTTGTTTCTGTCTACGAGGATATGCTGATCAGTTTGCTAAAGGAGTTCCAGATGGAAAGCTCTACACACACAAAGAAGTCACCTACATGCTAGATGGCCTCACCAGCGATCACAACTGGAAGATAGCAGGCACGAGACTTGACCTTGAGGGAGAACTATCAAGACTTCAAGGTGAGATGCTATGGCAGACCAGCAGCACTGACTTAGTATGAAAGAAACGAGATGCCCTACAAGAAGAAGTCAACACTTTGCGCGCACAACTGAAGTCTCAGACACAAGCATCGACCAATACAGATCCCCCTGCATCGACCGATACACCCGTACTTAACCCGATCGAGCACCACTTACAGAAGTTATCGATCGATGACAAACGCAGTCCATCGATCGATACCCGTGCTCAAGAATTTTGTACCAGGGAAGAATTTGAAGAAACCACAGCCGAGATCTACAAATCCATTGAGGCTTGTGAAAACGAAGATTACAATCTACTGGACAAGTATTGGTTCCCAGTGCAGAATGATGTTCGAAGTTTAGAACTGAGAACAGAAGATATTCAGAAGGAGGTTAAAGATATCCAAAGACAGCTCGCCAGCCGACCTGACCCATTCCCATCGATCGATGAGATACCTAACCCATCGACCGATATGCTACCTCCAGAATCGACCGACGATCCAACCCACCACGACGCCATGCAGCGCACAACAGAACACATCTACAGCATGCTTGGCAACCATCAGTACAGTCTTGCCAACTTAAAGGGGTGGTTAGAAAGGATCCAAGCAGAAGTTTATGGTTTGGAGACTAGTATGACCAGAAGTGAGAAGGCCACAAGAAGCTTTCTAACCTCTTGGTTTGATGAAACACAAGAAAAAGAGGACACTTGTTTACCAACAAGTACCTGCAACCCACCTCACTAGCCACCATAACTCCATAGTCAAGCTTACTGACTTTAACCAATCACTGAGTGGGAGGCAACCCACTGTTAGGTATTTTACTTACTTATTTTATTTTATCTTTACTTACTAGTTTCATTTTTACTTGTTTTTAGGATGATAGACACACGATCCATACCTATCGACCGATACGAACCAGTCGATATCGCTCGACACAGACCAACACGCATCGATCGATGATGGCGACTCACCATCGATCGATACCCTTATCGATCAGGTATATCGTTCACCATTTCGATATCAGTTTACATATTTAATTTTTCTTATGCTCTAACTCCGACTAATTATACACTGAGGACAGTGTATGATTTAAGTCTGGGGGGAGTTGATTACCGATGCTACTTTACCTCTTTTTGATCTTTTTGATAAAGTTTTCAAAAATTGGTTTTATTGAGTCAAGAAAGGGAAAAAATTTCAAAGTCTTACTTTTTATCTTACCACTCTTTAGCACCATTCTTAGATTTATTGATTGCAGAAAGTACTATAGATGCTAAAGTGGATCACCGATCACCTATGTCAACACTTTCATGATTNCTACTTTACCTCTTTTTGATCTTTTTGATAAAGTTTTCAAAAATTGGTTTTATTGAGTCAAGAAAGGGAAAAAATTTCAAAGTCTTACTTTTTATCTTACCACTCTTTAGCACCATTCTTAGATTTATTGATTGCAGAAAGTACTATAGATGCTAAAGTGGATCACCGATCACCTATGTCAACACTTTCATGATTGTCTAGAAGAATCAAAGCTCATTTCAAACCTAACCTGACATCTATTGCTTGTCTTGGGGCTTGGTATACAAGGGATCGGAATCCTCTTGCAAGTCTGGAAGGTAAAGGTCTCAAAAATTTTGGTTTCCTTCTTTCCTCCCTTCGGCATCCCTAGAAAATAAAAGATTGATATGATTTCCTGAGAGGCAGAGGGAGAGGTACATTACCTATGACCCCACTATTCTAAATTAAAGGAATGATCACAGCGAGGGAGAGGTACATTACCTATGACCCCACTATTCGCTTACAATTTGTCAAGAAAGATCAATAAGATGAACATTAACTGTTCATTGGGATATATATAAAAGAAAGAAGAGTTGGGATTCAGAGAAGGGGGACTGTTGGGGTCAAAATCGGTAAGACGGAATCAACGGCCGAAACTCCCCGCAGAAATATAAAAGGAATCGTTTTATAAAACCCAAAGAATCGTTTTATAAGACTCGAGGATCTTTTTAAAAAACTCGAGGACCGTTTTATAAAACTCGAGAATCGTTTTATGAAACCCGAGGATCGTTTTATAAAACTCGAGAACCGTTTTATAAAACTCGAGGATCGTTTTATAAAACTCGAGAATTGTTTTATAAAACTCAAAGAATTGTTTTATAAAACTCGAGAATCGTTTTATAAAACTCGAAGAATTGTTTTATAAAACTCGAGAATCGTTTTATAAAACTCGAGGATCATTTTATAAAACTCGAGAAGCCGTTTTATAAAACTCGAAGATCGTTTTATAAAACTCGAGGATCGTTTTATAAAACTCGAGAAGCCGTTTTATGAAACTCGAAGATCTTTTCATAAAACTCGAGAAGTTGTTTTATAAAACTCGAAGATCTCTTTATAAAACTCGAGAAGCTGTTTTATAAAACTCGAAGATCGTTTTATAAAACTCGAGAAGCCGTTTTATAAAACTCGAAGATCGTTTTATAAAACTCGAAGATCTTTTTATAAAACTCGAGAAGCCGTTTTATAAAACTCGAAGATCGTTTTATAAAACTCGAGAAGCCGTTTTAAAAAACTCGAAGATCGTTTTATAAAACTCGAGAAGCCGTTTTATAAAACTCGAGAATCGTTTTATAAAACTAGAAGAATCGTTTTACGAAACCGCAAAAAACTGAAACAGCCGTAAAACTCGAAGAATCGTCTTACGAGCTGGGGGGCTAACTGTTGGGGTCAAAATCGGTACGACGGAATCAACGGCCGAAACTCCCCGCAGAAATATAAAAGGAATCGTTTTTTAAAACCAAAAGAATCGTTTTATAAAACTGGAGGATCTTTTTATAAAACTCGAGGACCATTTTATAAATCTCGAGAATCGTTTTATGAAACCCGAGGATCGTTTTATAAAACTCGAGAATTGTTTTATAAAACTCGAGGATCGTTTTATAAAACTCGAGAATCGTTTTATAAAACTCAAAAGAATTGTTTTATAAAACTCGAGAATCGTTTTATAAAACTCAAAAGAATTGTTTTATAAAACTCGAGAATCGTTTTATAAAACTTGAAGAATTGTTTTATAAAACTCGAGAATCATTTTATAAAACTCGAAGAATTGTTTTATAAAACTCGAGAATCGTTTTATAAGCCTCGAGGATCATTTTATAAAAATCGAGAAGCCGTTTTATAAAACTCGAAGATCGTTTTATAAAACTCGAGGATCGTTTTATAAAACTCGAGAAGCCGTTTTATGAAACTCGAAGATCTTTTTATAAAACTCGAGAAGCTGTTTTATAAAACTCGAAGATCGTTTTATAAAACTCAAGAAGCCGTTTTATAAAACTCAAGAAGCCGTTTTATAAAACTCGAAGATCGTTTTATAAAACTCGAAGAGTTTTTTATAAAACTCGAGAAGCCGTTTTATAAAACTCGAAGATCGTTTTATAAAACTCGAGAAGCCGTTTTATAAAATTCGAAGATCGTTTTATAAAATTCGAAAAGCCGTTTTATAAAACTCGAGAATCGCTTTATAAAACTTACAGAATCGTTTTACGAAACCGCAAATAACCGAAACAGCCGTAAAATGCGAACCAGTCACGACTAGTTCGCCCATGGGCGAACTAGTCCCGTCCCGGCTAGATCGCCATTGGGCGAACTAAGAGGTGCTGACTTTGCCCCACTGGTTCTTTTCGCCTAGTTCGCCATATGGCGACCTAGCCAAGCTGAACTAGCTCGCCGTACGTCGAGCCGACCATCCCGAGCCTCGATCTCCCACATCCTTGCTTCAAGGCATACGTCCTTCGACACGATCGTATTCCGAATCACGGTCCAAATGTCTCCCGTTTCATCTCGATCCGTCCTATCGTCCGAGTTTTACGATAAAAACCGTAAAACTCCGTTTTCCCGAAAAGAACTCGAAGAAATCGTATAAAACGGTAACGGTTAATTAAAACACCGAACATCGCCTAAACTATACAATTTATCCGAGAATCTTCGTTAAGATTATAAAAACGCGTTTTTAATAAAAAACGTCGAGAGAATCGTAAAAAACGGCATCGGATCAGGAAACGGTCTCGTTAAAGTCGTAAAACGGATTTTATCATAAAACGGCCCGAAAGGTCCTAAAACACGATAAAAACCCATCTCGCGACGTTAACGAAATCAAACCCGAAGATACGATAACGCTTTGACGGTCTACTCGCAGACGGAAGATAAAAGGCAAGTTTGAAGATAAATAGAAGATTTCCGCAGAAGAAAAGGAAGGATCGACAGATATGGAAAGTTCCCGAAATATTCGGTTTNTTAACGAAATCAAACCCGAAGATACGATAACGCTTTGACGGTCTACTCGCAGACGGAAGATAAAAGGCAAGTTTGAAGATAAATAGAAGATTTCCGCAGAAGAAAAGGAAGGATCGACAGATATGGAAAGTTCCCGAAATATTCGGTTTCGAGAAAAATGGAAAGACTAAAACCGCCTAAGGAGGAGTATATAAGGAGGGGGCATAGGGCAGAAGCTGGGACACGATTTTCAGAGCTCTCAGCACCAAAATTAGCATTTAGGAAATTTTCCGTTTTCGTTATCGAGCTGCGTCTCAACTAGGGTTTTAGTCTTAGATTGTTAGAACTAGGAATTTCGCCGACGGCTCACGCAGCTAAGGCAACTCTCGTTGTAACCGTTCTTACACAAATTCGGAATAAGAATCCTTCTTGCTCTCAATCTCGTTTTTCTTTTTATATCTTTCAATTTATTCATATTAATCGCGTTCTTGGTTACTTGTCGCTGGCTTTCGCAGAGACCCGGTTCCTCTGGAAACTTAGGGTTTTCCCGAAGTTTCCTTTTTTACGATTTATTGACAGTAGGTGGATTTCGGTTCCCACAGTTTGGCGCTAGAAGGAGGGGGGTCGGATTACTCTTACTCATAGCCGCAAAACGCTTGACCAAAACGATGTCAGGAGGTATGAAAGACAAAGTCGCAACTCGCAAAAAGACGCTGGTAAAACAACTCCAGCAGCGACTGCTCCTACAGCCAACGCTCGCGCAAACGCTGTAGTACTCAACAAAATCGAAAACCTAATCGCGAATCTTCGCCACGGAAAGAGCAACAAAACAAGCTCACGATTTCTATCTCAGATCACTAAGGGCAACGATAAAATCTATCAAACCCCATAGTGTTTTTCTTATTTCCGAGTTGCACAAATCTCACGCGTTAAGCAAAAGACGTTTTCCGAGAACCTTTCGGAAAAATAAAACCTGCTCTCCAAGAAACCGCAGAACAAACCGTAACTTACTCGCGAAATAAATCCTAGGATACTCGTGGAAAACCCTAAGCTGTTCGCGGAAAAATCCTTAGGTGACTCGCGGAAAAACCGTAGGTTATTCGCGGCATAACCCTAGGTTGTCCGCGGAAATACCCTAGGTTACTCGTGTAGAAAGCCTTAGGTGACTCGCGGAAAAACCGTAGGTTATTCGCGGCTAAACCCTAGGTTGTTCGCGGAAAAACCCTAGGTTACTCGCGTAGAAAGCCTTAGGTGACTCGCGGAAAACCATAGGTTATTCGAGGCAAAACCCTAGGTTGTTCGCGGAAAAACCCTAGGTTACTCACGGAGAAAGCCCTAGGTTACTCGCGGAGAAAGCCCTAGGTTACTCGCGGAAAAACCCTAGGTTATTCGCGACAAAACCCTAGGTTGCTCGCGGAAGAACCTTAGGCTACTCGCACAATCGGGCAATACTATCCAGCCGAAAAGACGTTGAGTTGGCCAAGCAACCTAGCTTGCCATCTTGGCGAGCTGACCGGCTTTCCACCTCGTCCTAGAGGCACTGACTTTTTTCCGAGGGTCCGCACAATCCAACTCATAGCTATGGTGAGCCGGACCGTACTCTAAACAATAATCGCACTGCTTTTCGTTTCGTCTCAATCAAAGTTTTCGTTGAGATTTTACCACGAAAACAAGATAGCTTGATGAACCGGGACTGTGCTCGCCGGCTCACCATTAGGCAAGTTGGACAAGCTCGATGGATCGAAACATCTCCATCTCGAATCTTGATCGAGACGCTTTTCGTTTCGTCTCAATCGGACTTTCCGTTGAGATTCTACGACGAAAACAAGTCAACTCGACGAATTGAGATCACCCGCGCCAAGCGTCTTAGCTCGCCGAACATAGAGCTAGCTAGCTCGCCATACAGCGAGCTGACCCAAGCGCCTGGCTCGCCCAAGAGACGCTGACTACGCCCCAAGGGTTCTTTCAATCCAGATCGCCACACGACAAGCTGAAAGGGTTCGCCCGACTTGCCTTACGTCGAGCTGAACCAATCCTCGAGTTCTCTCGAAGTCTTGATCGCGCTGATTCTCGTTTCGTCTGAACTGGAATTTCCATCGGGATTTTACGATAAAACCGCAAAGACTTGTTTCTTCGTATAAGTTCGAATCAATCTTCTAAAACGGCAACGGTTGACTTAACACCAAAGTTGCCTAAACTATATGAGAAATGTGAACTCTCTAAACCTAATCCGATTTTACGAAACTCTGCCACGCTAAGTCGAAAACATCCAATCATAAACACGTGATTGATTTTTTTCGATATACAAAGCGCACCTAGTCGGTCAAATAAAACCAGCAGTTCGAATAAACAAGAACACGAGCTCCAATGGTTAAGTCTTCTCCCCGCTCCGATACTCTCGCTGGTAATTCGTCGAAGACCGGTAAGTCAAAAGATGAAGAACCAAGAATAGACGACCCCAAATCATCGATGAAGCTAAGACGGAGCTAGAGATGCTGACGTTGTCTTAAAACCGACTCCCTCCTAGAAGTTCTCGTAAATCAGACATACTCCAAGTCATCTCCGATCCACCATGGTCTTTAATCGACCCGGATTGTCGATCATCCAAATCCTTCAAACGAAACTCGTCTTTCTTCTTTCGCCGAACATTTTTCCTCGCATCAAGAAAACGCTTTCTAAAATAAGCGGAAAAATATTCGGACGATGCAACGCCTCGTCGAAATCATCCCAAAAGCAAACGACAATCTAAAAACCGTCTAAGTGCTAAAGACTGATCCAAACTGTCTGGGAAATAATCTCGAGGAATATACAGCATCTCTCGTCGCAATCATGCGGTTAGAAAATCTCTGCGAAACTTCAGAGCAATAACTCGATTATTTGCCGAAGTCATAAAGATCTTCTCAAACTTGATAAAGCAAGTATAAGAGTCAAAATCTTTAGGCATCAAAGCATTGATCTCATTTTCCGTCAAACCAAGTGAGTCACGGAATAATGTCAAGAACATTTGCGGCGAAAGAAAGATCGAGAACACAAAGCAGCAATAGAGAACATGTCATCCCTTCTCGCTGACTGATCCTATTGCTGATCATGTGATTCATTCCGCCCGAGAAACCCGCTAAAAAATTTTGCGACTAGATCTCGGTGAAATAACTTTTGGTAAAACTCCACGAGTGACTCCGAAAAAACTATCACCGAAGAATCAAAAACTAAGCGGAAAGGTTTCTCGAAAAATCTGCGGAAACATTGTTAACCCAATGCGTCGCGTCGATTTACTAAATTCATCGCATGTTGCTTACGCGAGAAATCCTTCATATAGTCAGGATTATGTCATAACGAAGTAACTCTCGCAAGTAAACGTAACAGGTTTTGCGAAAAGTACTTTCCTTATAGCAAAAACCAAGCTATACGATCCGGCACTGGGCGGCCAATCTAAACTCTGCCTCCTCGCGACACGATCTGAAGAATCTCACTCTTTAGCCCAGAGCATCCGCTCTCATTCCTCCCGTTTACATCCGAGAATGAGACCGCCCCGCAAACGACTCCGCACGGGCTCTGCATCGAGCTTCTTAGGATCTGTCTACCTCGAGTGAAAAAAAAAAAAACTTGCATACAAAGGAAAGTTTATACAAAACTTTCATCGTATAAATCAAACTTACAATGGAAAAACGTTTTCAATAACCACGGGAATACTTGGCATATCAAGCTCGATAAACGCTACTTGGCTATTGTCCGAGCGCGCTTCACTTCAATGCCAAGTTTACAAACCGACTCGACCTTTTCGATAGCACGGAAGTGTCGTGGTCTAATCCTCTACCAAATACGACTTTGGTTGTGCGGCTGAACACAACCTTCACGCCAAGCCAATACGTTCAACGGATAATGCAAACTTGTCGAAAATCGGCTAAGTTCTGTATTCTCGCGATTCACTCTACTCCCGAAGCAAGTTGCCTACAAAATCCGATGTATAAGAAAACACTCGTACCAGAGCTCCTAAAGCCGTACGAATCTCGGAACGTCAACACTTCACAAAGCACCGTAACGAAAAATCCTTCGTTTCGGGGAAACAACTTACGCGACCTCTCGGTCCTAATTGCTCTAGCACAAATCATAAAACTACCTAACATCCAAACAGGAAAGTTAGTTTTAATTGCGAATATACGCAAACGAACCAAAGTGCTCCTGCAAAGCAGGGTTAAGACAAAACCCTCGCAACACCGCGCAACATCTTTGAGCCCGCAAACGTTCCGAACACGAAACGCGGCATATAAAATAAAAACCAACTTTCAGCACTGCGAGACGTCGCAGACGCCCGGAGATTAGTTTTTCGACACAAATACCTTCCTCGATAAAGTCATTTTCTTGGAAGACCTAACAGTCCGTTCGCGACTTTAAAATTACGCAAAACTTCTTAACGTATGTATCCTTCGCGAAGGCCCAAACTACGTAAACATCTATCACTTAAAAATAGTTCGTTGCTGATCACAACAAACTCGCAACAGTCCTAAACAAACTTAAGTTATCTCGCAGAGATAGCTCTCGAACACCCGACACAAGGGTAATAGCGCTATAAAAGAAATCCAAACTTTTGGTCAGCACTTCCGGGCAACTTAGAAATTGTTCCCGGTGAGATGCTCGGTTCCAACCAGACGAATCATATAAGCCGAGAACCTNTAATAGCGCTATAAAAGAAATCCAAACTTTTGGTCAGCACTTCCGGGCAACTTAGAAATTGTTCCCGGTGAGATGCTCGGTTCCAACCAGACGAATCATATAAGCCGAGAACCTATCGCGGATTCTAAATCGGTATGGAATCAGGTTAAAATCGCAACAGGCAAAACGAAAGCCGACTAGTCATCGCATAGCCTCAATCTGAAAGTAAACCTAGGTCTTGCCCTAAACACAGCACACTGGTCGCTAACGTCTCAAGGCATGAATCGAGATCCTAAAGGCATGTCTCTTCGTCTATATCTAAACGCTCACTCGATTTACTAAACATCCTAAAACGGGCAAACGAACAAGGCGATACACTAAGGGAAAAAAGAATGCGAGACGACAACTCGCCGACCTCCCTCAATATCAACTCATATTCTTCCCGCTACATTCAAACGAATAAAAACGCGCGCTTAAAAAACACAAACCGATTTTTAATAAAGCCGTAAAAGTGGCAGGGACTAAGAGCCGCACACGGCCAGTCCGAAAAATATAACGGCCACGCTCGGCCAGACCAAACGGCCTACAAGGCTAGTCTCAAGGCCGGCAAAGGTCCGGATTCCATCGACATCAATATGCTCGATAATTCATACACGACATATAACTAGACCATAAAGGTCTTGCTAGGAAACAGGTCGTACGAACCTTAATTCCGAAACGAACTACGAAAGGCTTGATCCCCTCAAAAGGGTACGTAGGCAGCCTTCCCAAGGCGCACCCCTAATCTTAAACGCTTTCCGCTCCCTGGAAAGTGGAAAGATCACTTTCAACGGACCTTTCCGACCATTAATTCCGCCTAACTTAACTAAAACTGGTTAACCACTCGCAAGAACCTTACGCTAAAGGCTCAGGATTCTTACGAGCTGGGGGGCTAACTGTTGGGGTCATAATCGGTACGACGGAATCAACGGCCGAAACTCCCCGCAGAAATATAAAAGGAATCTATTTATAAGACCCAAAGAATCGTTTTATAAAACTCGAGGATCTTTTTATAAAACTCGAGGACCGTTTTATAAAACTCGAGAATCGTTTTATGAAACCCGAGGATCGTTTTATAAAACTCGAGAATCGTTTTATAAAACTCGAGGATCGTTTTATAAAACTCGAGAATCGTTTTATAAAACTCGAAGAATTGTTTTATAAAACTCAAGAATCGTTTTATAAAACTCGAGGATCATTTTATAAAACTCGAGAAGCCGTTTTATAAAACTCGAAGATCGTTTTATAAAACTCGAGAATCCTTTTATAAAACTCGAGAAGCCGTTTTATGAAACTCGAAGATCTTTTTATAAAACTCGAGAAATCGTTTAATAAAACTCGAAGATCGTTTTATAAAACTCGAGAAGTTGTTTTATAAAACTCGAAGATCGTTTTATAAAACTCGAGAAGCCGTTTTATAAAACTCGAAGATCGTTTTATAAAACTCGAAGATCTTTTTATAAAACTCGAGAAGCCGTTTTGATAAAACTCGAAGATCGTTTTATAAAACTCGAGAAGCCGTTTTATAAAACTCGAAGATCGTTTTATAAAACTCGAGAAGCCGTTTTATAAAACTCGAGAATCGTTTTATAAACTCGAAGAATCATTTTACGAAACCATAAAAAAACCGAAACAGCCGTAAAACGCGAACTAGTCACGACTAGTTCGCCCACGGGCGAACTAAGCCGAGCCGGCTTAGTTCGCCGATGGGCGAACTAGGAGGCACTCGACTAGTTCGCCCATCGGCAAACTAAGCCGGCCCGGCTTAATTCGCCTATGGGCGAACTAGGAGGCACTCGACTAGTTCGCCCATCGGCGAACTAAGCCTGCGCGGCTTAGTTTGCCGATGGGCGAACTAGTCCCGTCCCGGCTAGATCGCCATTGGGCGAACTAAGAGGTGCTGACTTTTCCCCACTGGTTCTTTTCGCCTAGTTCGCCATATGGCGACCTAGCCAAGCTAAACAAGCTCGCCGTACGTCGAGCTGACCATCCCGAGCCTCAATCTCCCACATCCTTGATTCAAGGCATACGTCCTTCGACACGATCGTATTCCGAATCACGGTCGAAATGTCTCCCGTTTCATCTCAATCCGTCCTATCGTTCGAGTTTTACGATAAAAACCGTAAAACTCCGTTTTCCCGAAAAGAACTCGAAGAAATCGTATAAAACGGTAACGGTTAATCAAAAACCGAACATCGCCTAAACTATACAATTTATCCGATATTCTTCGTTAAGATTATAAAAACGCATTATTAATAAAAAAACGTCGAGAGAATCGTAAAAAACGGCATCGGATTAGGAAACGGTCTCGTTAAAGTCGTAAAATGGTTTTTATCGTAAAACGGCCCGAAAGGTCCTAAAACACGATAAAAACCCATCTCGTGACGTTAACGAAATCAAACCCGAAGATACGATAATGCTTTGTCGGTCTACTCGCAGACGGAAGATAAAAGGCAAGTTTGAAGTTAAATAGAAGATTTCCGCAGAAGAAAAGGAAGGATCGACAGATATGGAAAGTTCCCGAAATATTCGTTTTCGAGCAAAATGGAAAGACTAAAACCGCCTAAGGAGGAGTATATAAGGAGGAGGCATAGGGCAGAAGCTGGGACACGATTTTCAGAGCTCTCACCACCAAAATTAGCATTTAGGAAATTTTCCGTTTTCGTTATCGAACTGCGTCTCAACTAGGGTTTTAGTCTTAGATTGTTAGAACTAGGAATTTTGCCGACGGCTCACGCAGCTAAGGCAACTCTCGTTGTAACCATTCTTACACAAATTCGAAATAAGAATCCTTCTTGCTCTCAATCTCGTTTTTCTTTTTATATCTTTCAATTTATTCATATTAATCGCGTTCTTGGTTACTTGTCGTTGGCTTTCGCAGAGATCCGGTTCCTCTGGAAACTTAGGGTTTTCCCGAAGTTTCCTTTTTTACGATTTAAAGAAAGAAAGGGAACCAGGATGAGAATGCCTGAAACTTGTTTGAGTTGAATCCAAGTGTTCCTTGATCGATACTCTCAAGGTAAAGACTACACCTTTATTTTTATGCCTAAATGAAATCAGTAGAGGGGATAGACAGACAAGGAATGTTTAAGTTGATTGGCTAGATGTTTAGGTTGCTAAGCTAGGATATGGTATAATGTACTTCTGTAGTTGATAGGAATAAGATGTGGTTTGCAACAAAGTAAGAGGTTATGATTTTTAAGTTGAGATTTTGATTGAGTCCCTGCTGTTTTTAAACTTCTTTTCNTTAGGTTGCTAAGCTAGGATATGGTATAATGTACTTCTGTAGTTGATAGGAATAAGATGTGGTTTGCAACAAAGTAAGAGGTTATGATTTTTAAGTTGAGATTTTGATTGAGTCCCTGCTGTTTTTAAACTTCTTTTCAAGACTAACTTGATGTTTGCTTGAGGACAAGCAAAAGGTTAAGTCTGGGGGAGTTGATATATGTTTTTATTATAATTATCTATATGTTTTTATTATAATTATCTATGTTTTGGAGTCTATTAGGTATGTTTTCAGGTTCAGAACCATTTGTCGTAAAGTGATGATTTAGGTGCCTTATGGAGCTTAAAGGAAAGTCTTACAAGTTTACCATGAAGATCTAACATTGAGAGACACATATCGATCGATACACACCTTGTGTAATCGATCGTTGATGATTCCGTAGAAGTTTAAGTCGAGATACTCCATTGATCGATGTACACAATGTATCATCGATCGATACAGAGTGTGATGAGCAAGATTTACTTGGCCGACTTGAAGCCCAAGTTCTCACCAAATTACAAGACGACCCCTGACGAGTTTTTAACCTAATTGTACTCCCTATTTATAGTTATGCCTATGAGCCCTAGAAAGACACACAAGATTTGAGTTTTGTATTCTATTCTATACTTAGCAATAAAAGCATTTTCTTTTCTTCTTATTCTTTTGCAATGAATCTCTTAGCTATGTCTGAGTAGATTCATATGTTAGATTTGGGGTTCAAATAGTTATGAGGGATTAGCCCCAACTATGGATTGTTGAGGTTTTATATTCATTATCCAAATGAACCCTAATGCTTACTCTAGACTTGCTACCTAGAGTTATGATTGTGGAGTGACTAATCTAATAGTCATCTTCCTGAAATCAGTTGGCTAAACCCAGACTCTATTAAGGCACGGTGCGACAGCCGGTCTGATAGAAATTCTTGGGTGAACACAGTTTCAATCCGATCTGATACTTTACATCGATCGATACTCCTCTAGAGTCATCGATCGACAACAGCTTATATCGATCAACACTGCGATAGCAACATCGATCGCTGCAGTCGAAAATCAGATCAATGGACGAGTCTGATAGCGACAGCTATAGATTTGTCTAAGGGTTGAAGTTCTCATATATTTGCAAGCATTTCGTTAAGACATCCATAGATTTATAATCCCTATTTTCTGAATAGTAACCTTGAATCTAACTATTTCTTTTCATTGTTTTCAAACCAAAACCTATTTTCCTTAGCAACTTACCTTTGCTACCTATTTTATTTACTGGTTTAAACCTTTTTCAACCTAGCTTAATCACATAGGATTATATCTTTTGTGACTCTAGTTCCTTGTGGATCCGATCCCTAAGTACTACGATTGAATCTCTTATTTGAGAGAGTAAATAACTCCTTAGGGTTAAACATTTGAGTGACATCAGATTCCAACGATACGAATCGTATAAGCCGAGAACCTATCGCGGATTCTAAATCGGTATGGAGTCAGGTTAAAATCGCAACAGGCAAAATGAAAGCCGACTAGTCATCGCATCCGTTCCAATTCGCATACCCAAATATTTATATATGTTAAACATGTCACGTAGATATGAGGACCGAGGTGCCCCTTGGGGCCCGTCCCTGCTTGGCGGCTTTGTATGTGAAACATTTCACGTAGATGTAGGGTTTGCCAGGATCGAGGTGCCCTTTGGGGCCCGATCCAGCTAGTATGCCCCTTTTAAGTTTGGTGGAGTTTGGCTCCTTTAGTCGAACTAAATTATGTTATATAAGCTTAGTTCGTAGACGTTTTTAGCATACATAGGAGCAGGAAACCAGTGCACTTAAAATATATAGATAGCTAGGTATCTGTAGAAAACCCGATCCAGAGATCTAATTAGAAGTGGTAGAACTTGAGGTGCAGGGCATTCCAGCAGTTCGGTTGGACCTTACCTTTGCTGTCTTGCAGCTTGTCGGCTCCTGCTCCATGCACTCCAATTATTTTGTAGGGGCCTTCCCAACCTAGGGCCACCTTCCCTGCAGACTTATCTTTGGTATAGTCGCAGACTCGTCGTAGGACCCAGTCTCCTTGCTGGAAGGTCCTAGTCCTGACTTTCTTATTGTAGCACCTGGCCAATTTCTGTTGATAGGAAATGTTCCTCAGGCGGGTGGCCTCTCTTTTTTTCGTTGGAAAATTTGTTGTTTTCCTCCTGGGAGATGGGTCCGGAGACAGTCGTTCTGACATGTACCTCAGTGGGTGTCATGGATTCCATGTCGTAGACTAGTGAGAATGGAGTCTCTTGTGTGGATGTTTTCGGAGTGGTCCGATGATATACCATGATTTTGACCCGTTTTTGGTCATATTTTCTATATGTTTTTGTTATAATTATCTATGTTTTGGAGTCTATTAGGTATGTTTTCAGGTTCAAGAGCATTTTGTCGTAAAGTGATGATTTAGGTCCCTTATGGAGCTTAAAGGAGAGTTTTACAAGTTGACTATGAAGATCCGACATTGAAAGACACATTTCGATCGATACACACCTTGTGTAATCGATCGATACACACCTTGTGTAATCGATCGATACACACCTTGTGTAATCGATCGATGACGATTCCGTAGAAGTTTAAGTCGAGATACTCCATCGATCGATGTACGCAATGTATCATCGATCGATACAGAGCGTGATGAGCAAGATTTACTTGGCTGACTTGAAGCCCAAGTTCTCACCAAATTACAAGACTGCCCCTGACGAGTTTTTAACCTAATTGTACTCCATATTTATAGCTATGCCTATGAGCCTTAGAAAGACATGAAGTTTTGAACACAAGATTTGAGTTTTGTATTCTATTCTATACTTAGCAATAAAAGCATTTTCTTTTCTTCTTATTTTTTTGCTATGAATCTCTTAGCAATGTCTGAGTAGATTCATATGTTAGATTTGGGGTTCAAATAGTTATGAGGGATTAGCTCCAACTATGGATTGTTGAGTTGTTATATTCATTATCCAAATGAACCTTAATGCTTACTCTAGACTTGCTACCTAGAGTATTGATTATGGAGTGACTTATCTAATAGTCATCTTCCTGAAATCATTTGGCTAAACCCAGACTCTATCAAGGCACGTTGCGACAGCCGGTCTAATAGAAGTTCTCGGGTGGACACAGTTTCGATCCGATCTGATACTTTATATCGATCGATACTCCTCTAGAGTTATCGATCGACGGCAGCTTATATCGATCGACACTTTGAAAGCAACATCGATCTATGCAGTCGGAAATCAGATCAATGGACGAGTCTAACTAGCGACAGCTATAGATTTGTTTAAGGGTTGAAGTTCTCATATATTTGCAAGCAATTCGTTAAGACATCCATAGATTTATAATCCTGATTTTCTGAATAGTAACCTTGAATCTAACTACCTCTCTTCATTGTTTTCAAACCTAAAACCTATTTTCCTTAGCAACTTATCATTGCTACCTATTTTATTTACTGTTTTAAACCTTTTCAACCTAGCTCAATCACTTAGGATTATATCTTTTGTAACTCTAGTTCCTTGTGGATTCGATCCCTAAGTACTACGATTGAACCTCTTATTTGAGAGAGTAAATCACTCCTTAGGTTAAACATTTGAGTGACATCAAATTAGGCGCCGTTGCCGGGGAACTAAGATCACTATTAGATTTAATTTTTTATTCAGTCTAGGTTATTTGTTACTTTTTATTTTTCAATCTTTTGACACAAAGTTTTTTCTTTTTCTTTGTCTCTTTCAGGTACATGCCCAGAAGTACTAGAAGCAACAAGGACTAGCAACTTTTGTACTTAGAAGATCCCAATAATCTAGAGCGTAGCATCCGCAAGGACATACGTTCCGCATCGATCAATACCAACACAAGTCTATATTGACCGATACGCCCTTTCCACCTTCGATCAACCACCGTTCGTCAACCAATACCTTCACCACCTCATCGATCGACATCAACAACCGTTCGTCGACTGATACCCTTTCGGTTGACATCGATCGATACACCACACCTTACATCGATCGATACTAACTGGCAAGACATGGTAGCGCCTATGATTCTCATACCCGATGAGAATGGAGACCTGCGTGATCAAGATGGTCACCTGCGAAATGCAGCAGGTCAGAAGCTGAATGTTCAAAAGGAGATCATTACTGAAGAAGAGACTGCACCCACAGGCATCATTCAACCTGTAGAAGAGACCAGAACTTTGGCTGACTTCAACCGCCCCGATCAGTTCTATTCAAACCGATCAGCCATCTTACCTCCTGCTATCCAGAGAGGAGATTTTGAGCTCAAGCCGCAGTACTACACACTCGTAGGACAAATCCCTTTTTGTGGTTTGCCCCATGAGCATCCTATGGACCATCTAAGAGGTTCGAGGATCTTGTCACCCTAGTAAAAGCAAAAGGAGTCCCTCAAGACTATCTTTTCTGCAAGCTTTTCAAGTACTCTCTATCTGGAGAAGCTTTTCAGTGGCTAAGACAACTACAACCAGGTTCCCTTATCACCTGGAATGATATCAAGCACGCCTTCTTGCGTAATTTCTTTGATGATTCACGCGCTGAAGAATGGAGGAAGAAGATTGCTACATTCACCCAAGCCCCTGAAGAGTCATTCAAGGATACTTGGAACAGATTCAAGTCCTACCAGTGACACTTCCCACACCACGGATTCAACCAAGTACAAGTGCTCTGCACCTTCTATAGAGGCATCAGCCCCGATTTCAAGAGATCCCTTGATACAGCTAGCGATGGCAACTTCACCACCAGGAATCCTCATAATGCTATCAAGCTAATTGACAACTTAGCTTCCAGCAACAGCACAAGAAACTCTATGCAGACTACATCATCCCCAGGGAAGGAGTACGCCAATGAAGTTCAAGCACAGCTAGATGTTGGTGTCAAAAACCGTAATCTCGAAATCAACGTCTACGATAACTTCTGGAATCATTACTTTCCGAAAAGTCATTTATTAAAACGAAGAGTCGTTTTATAAAACTCGAGAATCGTTTTATAAAACTCGAAGAATCATTTTATAAAACTCGAGAAATCATTTTATAAATCTCGAAGAATCGTTTTATAGAACTTGAGAATCGTTTTATAAAACTCGAAGAATCGTTTTATATAACTCGAGAATTGTTTTATAAAACTCGAAGAATTGTTTTATAAAACTCGAAGAATCGTTTTATAAAACTCGAGAAATCATTTTATAAAACTCGAAGAATCGTTTTATAAAACTCGAAGAATCGTTTTATAAAACTCGAAGAATCGTTTTATAAAACTCGAAGAATCGTTTTACAAAACCGCAAAAAACCGAAATAGCCGTAAAACGCGAACTAGTCACGACTAGTTCGCTCATGGGCGAACTAAGCCGAACCGGCTTAGTTCGCCAATGGGCGAACTAAGAGGCACTCGACTAGTTCACCTATTGGCGAACTAAGCTGGCCCAGCTTAGTTCGCCAATAGGCGAACTAAGAAGCACTCGACTAGTTCGCCTATTGGCGAACTACGCTGGCCTAGCTTAGTTCGCCAATAGGCGAACTAAGAGGCACTCGACTAGTTCGCCTATTGGCGAACTAAGCTGGCCTAGCTTAGTTCGCCAATAGGCAAACTAAGAGGCACTCAACTAGTTCACCTATTGGCGAACTAAGCTGGCCTAGCTTAGTTCGCCAATAGGCGAACTAAGAGGCACTGGACTAGTTTGCCCATTGGCGAACTAAGCCGGGCTTAGTTCGCCGATGGGCGAACTGGAGATTTCCCGGATATCTCGCGCCTCGATCTCCCGCATTCCCGACTCGAAACTTACGACATGGTCACGTTCTGAACCACGACCGAAATATCTCCCGTTCCATCTTGATCCGACTTATCGTTCGAGTTTTACGATAAAAACCGTAAAACTTCGCTTTCTCGATAAAGAACTTGAAGAAATCGTATAAAACGGCAACGGTTAAACGAAACACTGAACATTGCCTAAACTATACGATTTATTCGAGATTTCTCGTTGAAATCATAAAAAACGCGTTTTTAATAAAAAACGTCGAGTAAATCGTACAAAACGTATTTTTAATAAAAAAGTCGAGTAAATCGTAAAACCTTACGATTAACTCGAGGAATTTATTAAAAACGATGTCAGATCAGGAAACGATCCCGTAAAAGTCGGAAAACGGATTTATCGCGAAACGGTCCGGAAGGACCTAAAACGCGATAAAAACCCATCTCGCGATCTTAACGGAATCTAACCCGAAGATTCGATAACGTTTTGACGATTTATTCGCAGAAGGAAAAACAAAAGGCAAGTTTGAAGATAAATAGAAGATTTCCGCGGAAGAAAATGAAGGATCGAGAAAAATGGAAGATTCCCGAAATACTCAGATCCGACAAAATGGAAAGATCGAACCATCAAGGCAAGGAGTATATAAACCAGAGGCGTAGGGCAGAAGAGGGGGACAAGATCAGACCTAAAAAAGACGGCTGCTAGCTTAGGAATTTAGGACTTAGCGTTTTGAATAGCAATCGAGATCCTTAGAACATTTCGACGTCTAAGTTCTTCAATTCTTCTTGTAACAGTTGTCAATTCTTCATTCAATAAAAGCTTTCATACAAGTTCTTATCTCTTTGTTCTTCATTGTTCATCCATATTCTTTTAAATTCGTTTGTTTTAGTGATTTCCGCAAAGATCCAGGACCTCGGGAAAATTAGGGTTTCATCCTAAGTTTCCATATTTGACGGAAAATCGACAGTGTGGATTTCGGTTCCCACAGTTTGGCACTAGAAGGAGGGGGGGTCGGATTCTCTTACACAATAATCGCTAAAATGAACGAGAAATAATATGCCTAATCTGAACGGCGACGTCATCTTGTTCGAGAAAAGAGCAACGATCGATTCAGTCAAACTTCTCAACGATCTTCTCGTTATTGAGCTAACGATCCGGAATATGGATGTCGCGAGGATATTAGTCGATACCGGAAGCTCGGCTGATATCATCTTCAAAACTACTCTCGAGAGAATGGAAATCGATCTGTCTGAAATCTCGGAAAACGTAAGCCCGCTAGTAGGAGTCTCGAGAGCAATCACTATGACCCTCGGAACGATCAACTTGGCAGTTCGCGCCGGGAGCATAGTGAAAAACGTCGAGTATGAAGTCGTCGATCGACCTATGTCCGACAACGCAATCGTAGGAACACCGTGGTTAAATTCGATGCAAGCGATTCCGTCGACGTACCATATGTGTCTCAATTTCCCGACTCCGAACGGGATCGAAACTATATGGGGAAATCGACGAACCTCGCAGGTTTGCTACGCCGCGGATTTAAAACGAAAAAATCTGCCGGTCGATATCTCTTCCAAAAAGAAAAAGAAGTCGACGTCCCTCGACAACGCCCCAGAGCAAGATAAAACGGAACTCTTCTGGCAGTTGCGAGCGGCCGAGGCTTTGGAAGGTAAGCGCGAGCCAACCTGCGAACCCGTCGTCTCGGTATGCATCGACGAGAATTTTCCAGAACGCTGTGTCGAAATCGGTGTGAACCTGAGCGAGAACTTAAAAGTCGAACTCCTGACATGCCTAAAACAAAACTCGAACACGTTCGCTTGGACTGCGGAAGATATGCCAGGGATCGACATAAACAATACATGTCATGAACTCAACGTTGACCCGACATCCAAACCCGTCAAACAAAAAAGACGAAAACTGGGGCCGGAACGCGCCGAAGCGGTCAACAGCGAAGTAAACAGACTCCTCAAAGTAGGATCGATCACAGAAGTTCGATATCCTGACTGGCTCGCCAATCCCGTTGTCGTAAAGAAAAAGAACGGAAAATGGCGAGTCTGCGTCGATTTCACCGATCTCAATAAAGCTTGTCCGAAAGATAGCTATCCGCTACCGCACATTGATCGCTTAGTCGAGGCAACCGCGGGAAACAAACTCTTATCTTTCATGGATGCCTTCTCGGGATACAATCAGACCATGATGAATCCCGATGAACGGGAGAAAACCGCATTCATAGCCAATCGTGGAACCTATTACTATAAAGTGATGCCTTTCGGTCTACAGAATGCTGGCGCAACTTACCAACGACTCGTCAACCGAATGTTCTCCGAACAACTCGGAAAAACAATGGAAGTGTACATCGACGATATGCTCGTGAAATCGCTCGAAGAGCAAGACCACGTCGTACACCTCCACGAATGTTTCGAGAGGCTCAACCTTCATAACATGAAGTTGAACCCGGCAAAGTGTCGGTTTGCCGTTGCGTCCGGAGAATTTCTAGGGTACCTCGTCACTTACCGCGGAATCGAGGCTAACCCGAAACAAATCACGGCGCTAATAGAGATGGTCTCTCCCAGGACGAAACGCGAAGTACAAAGACTGACCGGCAGGGTCGNTTTGCCGTTGCGTCCGGAGAATTTCTAGGGTACCTCGTCACTTACCGCGGAATCGAGGCTAACCCGAAACAAATCACGGCGCTAATAGAGATGGTCTCTCCCAGGACGAAACGCGAAGTACAAAGACTGACCGGCAGGGTCGCAGCACTTAACCGTTTTATCTCGCGATCAACGGAAAAATGTCTACCTTTCTACGAGAAATTAAAGGGAAACAAAAAGTTCGAATGGTCAGAAGAATGCGAGAAAGCTTTCCAACAGCTGAAACATTACCTAGCTACCCCGCCAGTACTCGCGAAACCCGTAGAAGGAGAACCATTATTCCTCTATATCGCGGTATCAACAACCGCCGTAAGTGGTGTCCTTATCCGGGAAGAACGCGGCGAACAAAAGCCGATCTTCTACGTAAGCAAGACACTACTGGACGCAGAGACGCGATACCCGATGATGGAGAAATTGGCTTTGGCCGTCGTCATGTCCGCAAGGAAACTTAGACCGTATTTCCAATCTCACACCATCGTCGTTCCCACTTCATTCCCTCTCCGCACCATTTTGCACAGTCCCAGCCAATCGGGAAGATTAGCAAAATGGGCGATCGAGCCGAGCGAGTACGATATTGAATATCGCGCAAAGACTTGCGCGGAATCACAAGTACTCGCAGACTTCATAGTGGATCTCCCGACGGGAAGTACGTCCAACCAAGAGCCGAACTCGACCTGAATATTGTACGTTGACGGATCCTCGTCCAAACAAGGTTCTGGGATTGGCATCCGACTTGCATCCCCGATGGGAGAAGTATTGGAACAGTCGTTCCGATTAATTTTCCACACTTCAAACAACGAAGCCAAGTATGAGGCCTTGATCGCAGGACTGCGATTAGCTCACGGACTGAAGATTCGTAACCTTCACGCGTACTGCGACTCCCAACTAATGGCTAGTCAATTTAGCGGGGAATACGAAGCAAGGGACGAAAGAATGGAAGCGTATCTGATCTTGGTAAAAGATCTAACTCAGAAGTTCGATCAATTCGCTTTGACTAGAATTCCTCGAGCAGAGAACGCCCAGGCAGACGCTTTGGCCGCCATAGCATCCAGCTCGGATCCTGGTATGAGCAGGGTAATTCCCGTTGAATTTATCGAACACCCTAGCATCGGACCGCCCATAGTCGTAAATCTGATCAATGAACCAGAAGACAATGCGGAGGAAAGCCACCCGGCCGAAGATCAGTCCGATTACCGATTCAACCGTCCATGGATGGAAACAATCCTCGCATACATAACCAACGGAGAACTCCCATCGGAAAAATGGGCGGCCCGAAAGATAAAAGCCCAAGCCGCACGGTACGTCGTAATGGACGGAGAACTTTACAAATGGAGGTTCTCCGGACCACTGATGACCTGCATGCAAGGGGAGAAAGCACGGCGGGTTATGCAGGAAGTGCACTCCGGATCTTGCAGAAACCATTATGGCGGGAGATCCCTCGCAATAAAAATCAAGCGCCACGGATATTTTTGGCCGACGATGGTAAAAGATTGCGAGGATTTTTCGCGAAAATGTGAGAAATGTCAGCGGCACGCTCCGACTATTCACCAACCCGCCGAGTTCCTTTCATCTATCTCGGCACCATACCCGTTCATGCGGTGGTCGATGGATATAGTCGGGCCAATGCACGCGTCAAAACAAAAACGTTTCCTTCTGGTCCTGACCGATTTCTTCTCTAAATGGGTCGAAGCCGACTCCTACGCAAGCATCAAAGACGCTCGGGTAGAAAGTTTCGTATGGAGGAACTTAGTCTGTAGACATGGAGTACCATACGAAATCGTGACGGATAATGGATCCAAGTTTATCTCGACTAGATTCGAAGCTTTTTGCGAAAAATGGAAAATACGATTGACAAAATCGACTCCTAGATATCCTCAAGGCAACGGACAAGTCGAGACTATTAATAAAACTATCCTCGACGGTCTCAAGAAACGCCTCGACGCCAAAAAGGGAAAGTTGGACGAAGAACTCGAAGGAGTTTTATGGTCGCACCGCACAACTCCGAGGCGAGCAACGGGCGAAACTCCTTTCGCTCTCTTATACGGAACGGAATGCATGATTCCCGCGGAAGTCGAATTTCCAGGAGTACGTAGAAGACTGCTCCCAGAAAGAGAAGAGGCAAATAACGTAATGCTTCTCGACGAACTCGACCTGATTAACGAACTGCGGGATCAGGCACTCGTTCGAATTCAAAATTATCAGCAAGCAGCCGCAAAGTACTATAACGCAAACGTACGGAACCGCAGATTTCACGAAGGCGAGCTGGTCTTGCGAAAAGTCTTCCAGAACACCGCAGAACGAAACGCCGGTAAACTAGGAGCAAACTGGGAAGGACCGTACAAGGTCATAAAAGTAGTCCGACCCGGAGCATACGAAATCGCAAACATGCAGGGCATCAAAATTCCCAGATCCTGGAACGCGATGCACCTCAAAAAATACTATCACTAGGCGGCGCACCCGCAGAAAACTGAACTACGAGACGGCTTGATCCCCTCGAAAGGGTACGTAGGCATCTTGTCTCAAGGCAAGACCAGCTGTCCCCCCCCCCCCGTTCAAAAGGGGGGAGTAGGTGAGTATACGTATACTCGTATACTCCCAAAATTTCAAAACTCGAAATTTCTCAAACTTTTTCGGCAAACGCATCGAAAGAAAAAACACTATTCTGAATGTAGCGAGACGTCGCCAATATTCGGAAAAACATTCCTCTTCAAAAACAACAAACAGTCCGTCCGTGACTATAAAATACGCAAAACTTCTTAACACACGTATCCTTCACGAAGGCCCAAACTGCGCAAACATCTATCGCTTAAAAACAGTTCGCTGCTGATCACAACGAACTCGCAACAGTCTTAAACAAACTTAAGTTATCTCGCAGAGATAGCTCTCGAACACCCGACACAAGGGTAATAGCGCTATAAAAGAAATCCAAACTTTTGGTCAGCACTTCCGGGCAACTTAGAAATTGTTCCCGGTGAGATGCTCGGTTCCAACCAGACGAATCGTATAAGCCGAGNGTTATCTCGCAGAGATAGCTCTCGAACACCCGACACAAGGGTAATAGCGCTATAAAAGAAATCCAAACTTTTGGTCAGCACTTCCGGGCAACTTAGAAATTGTTCCCGGTGAGATGCTCGGTTCCAACCAGACGAATCGTATAAGCCGAGAACCTATCGCGGATTCTAAATCGGTATGGAATCAGGTTAAAATCGCATCGGGCAAAACGAAAGCCGACTAGTCATCGCACAGCCTTAATCCAAAAGTAAACCTAGGTCTTGCCCTAAACCCAGCACACTGGTCGCTAACGTCTCAAGGCATGAATCGAGATCCTAAAGGCATGTCTCTTCATCTATATCTAAACGCTCACTCGATTTACCAAACATCCTACAACGGGCAAATGAACAAGGCGATCTACTAAGGGAACGGATGCGAGACGACAACTCGCGGACCTCCCGCAATATCAACTCAAAACAGAAGGTTTAAATAAAAACCGATTATCCATTACGAAAAAAAAAATTTGCCGAAGCAACAAGGTATTCAAAAACCATAGAAGGCAAGTCCCGAACAAGTACAAAAGCCGCACTCGGCCGAATACACAAAAATCTAATTTTTAAAAGAAAGTCTCGAAAGAGACTACAACTTCAAACATCCTCCGCATGCGGAGCCTCATCCTCATCCATCGCATTACCTTCGCCCACGACAGCAACCTCCGGGTCGTCGCCATTGTCCGCATCAGACTGAGGTACGGCAGCAAGAGTCGGATCGGAATCACTTCCCTCGACAGGAATAGATCTTTCAGTCACACGGACAGCTGATTCCTAGAAACTCTTCATCTTGCGCTGAAGTCTGCGCAGCTCCGAAGCCTTGAATTTTTTTCCATCCTTCGCCTTGATCAGAGAGACCGCGGTGTTTCCAAGATCGCGCTCCAGATCGCTAATCCGAGCTTCGAATCGAGACACTTACGCGGAATGCACATCTTCTATCGCCTTCAGTTTCCCCTCGAGCTGAACCGACCTCTCCTGTGACACGGCTAACTCCTTGGCTAAACGCTCAACTTCGGGCCCACATTCTTTGATCATCCCATCGATCAACGAAAAAAACTGGAAAATCAAGAAAGATGGTCAGCTACGAATATATTCTTGAAAACGTATGTTTGCGAACCTGTACCTTGGTACGCTGCTGCGACATCGACATCAAGCTCGGTGTCTTGCTAGACGAAGCCCTGGTCTCGGAACCCTTCACGGCTCTCTTTCTCGTGGGAACATCAGGGTTCGGACGAGTTCTCTTGCGGTCTTTCGCTGAAGCAGGCAGCGTCGCGCTAAGCGCCGGAAGTCCTAGGGCAATCACCCTCTTGGCCGGAGCAGGAGGTCCTAGAATCGTGACTGGATCAGCCGCAGCAAGAGCTGCAGCCGGTCCGATTGCGGCAGGAGTCGTGACTGGTTCGACAGCAGTAAGAGTCGCAACCGGCTCGCCCATGGTCGGAGACACGACCGACTCCACCGTGGGGGGAGCTACGGCTATTCCGACCTCAGCAGAAGTAGCAACGTTTTCGGCTGCAAGGTGGGGCGAAACAGCAGGCGCACCTGACGGTCCGATAGTAGCGCCCATCGAAGAATCCGCTGCCATATCGGTCGTTTCGTCCAAAATAGCCTTGACCTCTCTCGCAAGGACGGATGGATTTACCAAAGGTACGTCGCCCGACGCAGCATCTTCCTCAGCATCGCTACGTTCCATCTCGTCTTGAAACAAGAGAAACTCAGAAATCCGAGCATCCTGCGGATGTTCCGTAGGGTTGTCATTGGATGGGACCTCACAGTTTTGTTGATCACCTTGGGAAGAAGACATCTTAAAATTTTTCTAGAGAGAAGTTGGAGAGAAACTTGAGAGGTGGAAGATATGAGAAGTAATGATCCAATACTTATAGAAAAAAAAGAGCTCTTCCTCGTAATGAGACAAATCTTAGCCGTAGACTCCGATTTAAAAACTAACTCCATCCGCCCGCAAAATTTCCTCAAGGAATTGTAGGCTGGGGGGCTAACTGTTGGTGTCAAAAACCGTAATCTCGAAATCAATGTCTACGATAACTTCTGGAATCATTACTTTCCGCAAAAGTCATTTATTAAAACGAAGAGTCGTTTTACAAAACTCGAGAATCGTTTTATAAAACTCGAAGAATCATTTTATAAAACTCGAGAAATCATTTTATAAAACTCGAAAAATCGTTTTATAGAACTCGAGAATCGTTTTATAAAACTCGAAGAATCGTTTTATACAACTCGAGAATCGTTTTTTAAGACTCGAAGAATCGTTTTATAAAACTCGAAGAATCGTTTTATAAAACTCGAAGAATCGTTTTATAAAACTCGAGAAATCATTTTATAAAACTCAAAGAATCGTTTTATAAAACTCAAAGAATCGTTTTATAAAACTCGAAGAATCGTTTTATAAAACTCGAGAAATCATTTTATAAAACTCGAAGAATCGTTTTACGAAACCGCAAAAAAAACCGAAATAGCCATAAAACGCGAACTAGTCACGACTAGTTCGCCCATGGGCGAACTAAGAGGAACTCGATTAGTTCGCCAATAGGCGAACTAAGAAGCACTCGACTAGTTCGCCTATTGGCGAACTAAGCTGGCCTAGCTTAGTTCGCCAATAGGCAAACTAAGAGGCACTCGACTAGTTCGCCCATTGGCGAACTAAGCCGGCCCGGCTTAGTTCGCCGATGGGCGAACTAGAGATTTCCCGGATATCCCGCGCCTCGATCTCCCGCATTCCCGACTCGAAACTTATGACACGGTCACGTTCTGAACCACGACCGAAATATCTCCCGTTCCATCTCGATCCGACTTATCGTTCGAGTTATACGATAAAAACCGTAAAACTTCGCTTTCTCGATAAAGAACTCGAAGAAATCGTATAAAACGGCAACGGTTAAACGAAACACCGAACACTGCCAAAACTATACGATTTATTCGAGATTTCTCGTTGAAAGCATAAAAACGCGTTTTTAATAAAAAACGTCGAGTAAATCGTAAAAACGTATTTTTAATAAAAAAGTCGAGTAAATCGTAAAACCTTACGATTAACTCGAGGAATTTATTAAAAACGATGTCAGATCAGGAAACGATCCCGTAAAAGTCGGAAAACGGATTTATCGCAAAACGGTCCGGAAGGACCTAAAACGCGATAAAAATCCATCTCGCGATCTTAATGGAATCTAACCCGAAGATTCGATAACTTTTTGACGGTTTACTCGCAGAAGGAAAAATAAAAGGCAAGTTTGAAGATAAATAGAAGATTTCCGCGGAAGAAAAGGAAGGATCGAGAAAAATGGAAGATTCCCGAAATACTCAAATCCGGCAAAATGGAAAGATCGAACCATCAAGGCAAGGAGTATATAAACCAGAGGCGTAGGGCAGAAGAGGGGGACGAGATCAGACCTAAAAAAGAAGGCTGCTAGCTTAGGAATTTAGGACTTAGCGTTTTGAATAGCAATCGAGATCCTTAGAACGTTTCGACGTCTAAGTTCTTCAATTCTTCTTGTTGTCAATTCTTCATTCAATAAAAGCTTTCATACAAGTTTTTATCTCTTTGTTCTTCATTGTTCATCGATATTCTTTTAAATTCATTTGTTTTAGTGATTTCCGCAGTGATCCAGGACCTCGGGAAAATTAGGGTTTCATCCTAAGTTTCCATATTTGACGAAAAAACGAGAGTGTGGATTTCGGTTCCCACACTAGACAACATTCAGAAGCTCCTAAACAAGCAGATCTGTTTAGTGGAAGATTCAGAAATTGTTGAAGAAGATGTCAACTGGATTGATGGTGCCGGTTTTCAGAGATCGGTAACCAAGGAGGATACAGAAACTTCACAGGCCAAAGAAGCAACTTTAACCAGAATCCCCGGAAGCCCAACACCTTCAGCAGCAGCAACCCTAACAACAACAAAAGCTATGGAAGTGCCTTCTACTCAAATCCACACCCACCCACCCAAGATACTAAACTGGAGGAATTGATAGACAAGATACTTGAGAGTCAGCAGAAGATAGATCGATTCTGTCTACACCACCTTCATCACGAAGATAGATGCACTCAGCACCCATGTGAAGAAGCTAGAGACCCAGGTGTTGCAGAAAGGAGAAGAAGTTAAGAAGCAGGAGTCTGCCCACACCCAGAACATCAATGCCCTCCTAGATGATGACTTTTGGCAAGAGGTAGTAGAAGAGATTCAGAGATCTGATGATGAGAGTGAAAGAGAATTCGCCTACGAGTAATATCTGTTGGGGTCAAAATCGGTACGACGGAATCAACGGCCGAAACTCCCCGCAGAAATATAAAAGGAATAGTTTTATAAAACCAGAAGAGCCGTTTTATAAAACTCAAAGTCATTTATAAAACTCGCAGACCGTTTTATAAAACTCGAGAAGCCGTTTTATAAAACTCGAGAAATCGTTTTATAAAACTCGAGAATCGTTTTATAAAACTCGAGAAATCGTTTTATAAAACTCGAGAAATCGTTTTTTAAAACTCGAGAATCGTTTTATAAAACTCGAAAAATCGTTTTATAAAACTCGAGAATCGTTTTATAAAACTCGAGAAATCGTTTTATAATACTCGAGAATCGTTTTATAAAACTCAAAAAGCCTTTTTATAAAACTCGAAGATCGTCTTATAAAACTCGAGAATCGTTTTATAAAACTCGAGAATCGTTTTATAAAACTCGAGAAGCCGTTTTATAAAACTCGAGAAGACGTTTTATAAAACCCGAAGATCGTTTTATAAAACTTGAGAAATCATTTTATAAAACTCGAGAATCGTTTTATAAAACTCGAGAAATCGTTTTATAATATTCGAGAATCGTTTTATAAAACTCAAAAAGCCGTTTTATAAAACTCGAAGATCGTCTTATAAAACTCGAGAATCGTTTTATAAAACTCGAGAATCGTTTTATAAAACTCGAGAAGCCGTTTTATAAAACTTCAGAAGCCGTTTTATAAAACCCGAAGATCGTTTTATAAAACTCGTGAAATCATTTTATAAAACCCGAGAAGCCGTTTTATAAAACTCGAAGAATCGTTTTATAAAACTCGAGAAGCCATTTTATAAAACTCGAAGATCGTTTTATAAAACTCGAGAAGCCGTTTTATAAAACTCGAGAATCGTTTTATAAAACTCGGAAGCCGTTTTATAAAACTCGAGAAGCCGTTTTATAAAACTCGAGAATCGTTTTATAAAACTCGAAGAATCGTTTTATAAAACTCGAAGAATCGTTTTATAAAACTCGAGAATCGCTTTATAAAACTGGAGAAGCCGTTTTATAAAACTCGAGAAGCCGTTTTATAAAACTTGAGAATCGTTTTATAAAACTCGAAGAATCGTTTTATAAAACTCGAAGAATCGTTTTATAAAACTCGAGAATCGTTTTATAAAACTCGAAGAATCGTTTTATAAAACTCGAGAATCGTTTTATAAAACTCGAAGAATCGTTTTATAAAACACGAAGAATCGTTTTATAAAACTCGAGAATCGTTTTATAAAACTCGAAGAATCGTTTTATAAAACCCGAAGAATCGTTTTATAAAACTCGAGAATCGTTTTATAAAAGTCGAAGAATCGTTTTATAAAACTAGAAGAATCGTTTTACGAAACCGCAAAAAACCGAGACAGCCGTAAAACGCGAACTAGTCACGACTAGTTCGCCCACGGGCGAACTAAGCCGAGCCGGCTTAGTTCGCAGATGGGCGAACTAGGAGGCACTCGACTAGTTCGCCCATCGGCAAACTAAGCCGGCCCGGCTTAGTTCGCCAATGGGCGAACTAGGAAATACTCCACTAGTTCGCCCATCGGCGAACTAAGCCGGCCCGGCTTAGTTCGCCGATGGGCGAACTAGTCCCGTCCCGGCTAGATCGCCATTGGGCGAACTAAGAGGTGCTGACTTTGCCCCACTAGTTCTTTTCGCCTAGTTCGCCATATGGCGACCTAGCCAAGCTGAACTAGCTCGCCGTACGTCGAGCCGACCATCCCGAGCCTCGATCTCCCACATCCTTGATTCAAGGCATACGTCCTTCGACACGATCGTATTCCGAATCACGGTCGAAATGTCTCCCGTTTTGTCTAGATCTATCCTATCATTCGAGTTTTACGATAAAAACCGTAAAACTCCGTTTTCCCGAAAAGGACTCGAAGAAATCGTATAAAACGCTAACGGTTAATCAAAACACCGAACGTCGGCTAAACTATACGATTTATCCGAGATTCTTCGTTAAGATTATAAAAAACACGTTTTTAATAAATAACGTCGAGAGAATAGTAAAAAATCGGCACCAGATCAGGAAACGGTCTCGTTAAAGTCGTAAAACGGTTTTTATCGTAAAACGGCCCGAAAGGTCCTAAAACACGATAAAAACCCATCTTGCAACGTTAACGAAATCAAACCCGAAGATACGATAACGCTTTGACGGTCTAGTCGCAGACAGAAGATAAATGGCAAGTTTGAAGATAAATAGAAGATTTCCGCAGAAGAAAAGGAAGGATCGACAGATATGGAAAGTTCCCGAAATATTCGGTTTCGAGCAAAATGGAAAGACTAAAACCGCCTAAGGAGGAGTATATAAGGAGGAGGCATAGGGCAGAAGCTGAAGGACGATTTTCAGAGCTCTCACCACCAAAATTAGCATTTAGGAAATTATCCGTTTTCGTTATCGAGCTGCGTCTCAACTAGGGTTTTAGTCTTAGATTGTTAGAACTAGGAATTTCGCCGACGGCTCACGCAGCTAAGGCAGCTCTCGTTGTAACCGTTCTTACACGAATTCAGAATAAGAATCCTTCTTGCTCTCAATCTCGTTTTTCTTTTTATATCTTTCAATTTATTCATATTAATCGCGTTCTTGGTTACTTGTCGTTGGCCTTCGCAGAGATCCGGTTCCTCTGGAAACTTAGGGTTTTCCCGAAGTTTCCTTTTTTTTACGATTTATTTACAGTATGTGGATTTCGGTTCCCACAGTTTGGCGCTAGAAGGAGGGGGGGTCGGATTACTCTTACTCATAGCCGCAAAACGCTTGACGAAAACGATGTCTGGATGTATGAAAGACAAAGTCGCAACTCGCAAAAAGACGCTGGTAAAACAACTCCAGCAGCAAATGCTCCTACAGCCAACGCTCGT
>CAKOAT010928486.1:72766-120747 GCA_932364175.1 Eruca vesicaria subsp. sativa
AACCTAATCGCGACTCTTCGCCACGGAAAGAGCAACAAAACAAGCTCACGATTTCTATCTCAGATCACTAAGGGCAACGATAAAATCTATCAAACCCCATAGTGTTTTTCTTATTTCCGAGTTGGACAAATCTCACGCGTTAAGCAAAAGACGTTTTCCGAGAACCTTTCGGAAAAATAAAACTTGCTCTCCCAGAAACGGCAGAACAAACCGTAACTTACTCACGAAATAAATCCTAGGATACTCGCGAAAACCCTTGGCTGTTCGCGGAAAAATCCTTAGGCGACTCACGGAAAAACCGTAGGTTATTCACGGCAAAACCCTAGGTTGTCCGCGGAAAAACCCTAGGTTACTCGCGTAGAAAGCCTTAGGTGACTCGCAGAAAAACCGTAGGTTATTCGCGCCAAAACCCTAGGTTGTTCGCGGAAAAACCCTAGGTTACTCGCGTAGAAAGCTTTAGGTGTCTCGTGGAAAAACCGTAGGTTATTCGCGGCATAACCCTAGGTTGTTCGCGGAAAAACCCTAGGTTAGTCGCGTAGAAAGCCTTAGGTGACTCGCGGAAAAACCATAGGTTATTCGCGGCAAAACCCTAGGTTGTTCGTGGAAAAAGCCTAGGTTACTCGCGGAGAAAGCCCTAGGTTACTCGCAGAAAAACCCTAGGTTATTCGCGACAAAACCCTAGGTTGTTCGCGGAAAAACCCTAGGTTACTCGCGTAGAAAGCCTTAGGTGACTCGCAGAAAAACCGTAGGTTATTTGCGGCAAAACCCTAGGTTACTCGCGAAGAAAGCCCTAGGTTACTCGCGAAGAAAAACCGTAGGTTATTTGTGGAGCTCTTCTAGGGTTCGGGCCGCTTCCCTAGGGGTGAGACATCTCAGGTATGGTCCTGAAAAGGACCTTCTGTATAATTTTCCTTCGGTGATGCAGTATCTTGCTGCTTTCCTTTTTATTTTCCGGCTTTCGCCTCTATCCTCGGGGAGGAGGTCGCGTACCAGGTAGTCGATTATAGGGGTCACCCAGGTTTCTCCCTCGTCGATGACGAAGATCTCTTCGGGATCCCCTTCTCGGTCTGTGGCCGTCCACTGGAGTACCAGCAAGGGAATATTCATCTGGCTAGTGATTTCCAGGGCATCGGCTTGCGAGTTTTCTTCTCTGGGAACTTGGGTAAGCTTACAGCTCTGGAATCTTTCGATCAGGCGCTTTGCTACGGCGAGGTATCAGATAATACTGGTGTCTTTGGCCTGGTAATCACCTTGGACCTGGCTGATGATTAGTTGGGAGTTGCTGAAGACCTGGATTTCCTCTGCTCCCATTTTCTTGGCGAGTGAGAGACCTGCAATTAGGGCCTCGTACTCGGCTTCATTAGTTGTAGCTTTGAAGTTGCATCTCATCGCTCTTGATGCTGATTTTCCATTGGGGGAGGTTAGGACCAGGCTTATTCCTGCCCCTCTCACGTTGCTGGACCCGTCGACGTGTAGGGTCCATTCTTCCGTTCCTCCTGTTGAGCCCTGGAAATCAACTTCTGACTACGAAACCGGAAGTATAGATGGTGAGAATTCAGCGACGAAGTTGTGGGAACCGAAATTCACCTACTGTCAATGAATTGTAAATAAGGAAACTTTGAGTAAACCCCTAGTTTCCAGAGGACCCGGCTATCTGCAGAACCGCACAACGAGAATTAAGAAAAACGATGAACTTTAAAATTAAAGTATGAATGAACGAAATCGAGAGCAAGAAGGTTTTTATTCCGAATCGGTGTAAGAACTGCTACAACGAGAGTGGCCTTAGCTGCATGAGCCGTCGGCGAAATCCCTAACTCTAGAAGTCTAAGACCGAAAACCCTAGTTGAGACGCAGCCCTTTGACAGAAAATGGAAATATTCCTAAATGCTAAATTTGGTGGTGAAAGCTCTGAAAATCGTGTCCCTGCTTCTGCAATATGCCTCTTGCTTACATACTCCCCTCCTAGGCGGTTTTAGCCTTTCCATTTCGCCCAAATTCGAGTTTATCGGGAATCTTCCATTTATCTTGATACTTACTTTTTATCCCGCGGAAATCTTCTATTTATCTACAAACTTGCAATTTATCTTCAAACTTGACATTTATCTTCCTTCTGCGAGTAAACCATCGAAACGTTATCGTATCTTCGAGTTAGATTTCGTTAAGTTCGCGAGATGGGCTTTTATCGCGTTTTAAGACCTTTCGGGCCGTTTTACGATAAATCCGTTTTACGACTTTATACGAGATCGTTTCCTGATCCGATGCCGTTTTTAGTAAATTCCCGAGTTAATCGTAAAGTTTACTTACGTTCGTTTCTCGGTTAATCGTTGCCATTTTTTACAATTTTCTCGACGTTTTTATTAAAAACGCGTTTTTATAATTTTAACGAAAAATCTCGAATAAATCGTATAGTTTAGGCAATGTTCGGTGTCTCGTTTAACCGTTGCCGTTTTATACGATTTCCTCAAGTTCTTTTCAAGAAAACAAAGTTTTACGGTTTTTATCGTAAAACTCGAATGGTAGGTCGGATCGAGACGAAACATGAGACATTTCGACCGTGGTTCGGAACACGACCGAGTCGAAGGACCTAAGCATTGAATCGGGGATGCGGGAGATTGAGGCTCGGAATGGTCGGTTCGACGTACGGTGAATCGAGTCGGACCGGTCTAGCTCACCGGTTGCCGAACTGTCCGGGAAGCTTCTAGTTCACCCAACGGCGAACTAGTCGGGACGAGGCTACTTCACCCAACGGCGAACTAAGCCAGCCGCTTAGTTCGCCGTTGGACGAACTAGTCGGGACGGGACTAGTTCACGTGGTTTACGGCGGTTTCGTGCTTATCTCGGACGATCGTGTAATCGACGTTTGTTTCATTTTTCCGAGATAACGATTTTTCGAGTTTTTCGCGGATTTCCTTTGTTCGGAAATTTCTTTTATAAAAGGATTCTTTGAGTTTTATAAAACGTTTTCTCGAGTTTTATAAAATGATTTCTTTTATATTTTGCGGGGAGTTTTGGCTTTTGATTCCGTCGTACCGATTTTGACCCCAACAATTAGCCCCCCCAGCTCGTAAGAATAGTGGACTTCTTGCGAGTGGATCGAGCTTGTTTGGCGAGTTTGGTAGAATTAGGCAGAACTTTAATGGCCAAAAGTCCATATATGAATAGTAAAAAAATTTCCCTATAAGTATATGGAGTAAATTTTTTTAATTCTTTACTTCATTCTCCATAACTTGTCCAAGAAACTTTATCTCTACTTCCTTTGAATATATTTCTCCCAAAGTTTTCAAGTATGTTTTCTAAAAGAAGAACTCGTTCCTCAACCAGTCCGATTCTTGTAACTCCGAGGGAACGAGCTCGCAACTTCGAGGGAACGAGCTCGCAACCTCGAGTTTCGGTTCCGAAAGAGGAGTACTCGTTTCCATCAATCGATTCAGTAGACCGTGCGACTTTTTTGGGCGTTGAGAGACGAGTCGGGATCCGCTAGGCCTGGGATTTGGATTCCAGCTCTGTTGGAGGCTGATCAAGCTTCTGGATGTCTGAATTCAGCTCCTCCTAACAGTATTGAATCCATGCGATAATTTTCCCGAGTTCCAGAAGCGGTAGAGTTTTGCCTCCCACTTGCCGGGGAGAGCGACAAGGCTGCGCCTGATGGCTTCTTTACGTTCTACAATGTATATTTGCAGCAATGCCATTTATGGTTTCCGATCCCGAAGATTATTGTTCGATATCTTCATAGGCTGGGATTATAGATCAGTCAGTTGACTCCCCTCTATTTAAAACAACTCGTTGGTCTTTTGACGCTGAGGTATAAGCAGGGAATAACCCTCTGCGTTGAACATCTCGAAGGTCTACTGAAGCCCACAGAGAAGACGCAGAGGATCACTTTATGCCCTCGTGAAGGAATCGTCACTGGTTGCTCATCGAACTCTTCTTCTTGGCAGAAAAATTTCTTCTATGTTCGTATTGACAGTGCGCCAGTCGAGGAGGATTGCATCCCGTTTTTCACGACTGTGTGGGGTCGGAAAGGTATGTGATTCGATTTCATACAAATTTTCTCCTTCTTCTTCTTTTTTTTATTCGTTTTCGTTTTCCGCAGAGACCAAACTTTTACCTCCGCATCCGGTGGATCTCCCGAATATCACTGCCTTACTTAAACGCGGGGAAGTCGGCTGGGGCAGTTTTTCTCCACAGCGTGTCCGCCGGGCGATTGCTCTCTTCCGATATCGGCTTTTTGCGGATTCTCCGACTTATGAAGAGGATCCGTTTATAGGAGAATTTATCCCGTACGTTCCCTCAATGAGGAGGGGTAAGTCGAGATTCTGAAGGGACAAAACATCCGATTGTTGAAGATGACAAATCTGAACGTACGGCCTCTCCTAACAATATTCTCAAGGACTTCCTTGACAGTTAAGTGGAAGAAGGTGTCTGGATGAATGCGGGCGGATCGTCGACCTCCCATTTTCCGGGCGTTGATCCTGATCAAGTTTTGGAGTTTACTAGAGGGTCTGAGCAAGCTAAAGAGGTTCGTGTGTTTATTATTATTTTTTTTTAGCGATTTTATCATCGGATGATTTCGCTTACTTCTTTTCTTTGGCAGGGTTTTCTTTCCATGAGCCGGGCCCTAGATAGCCGTGGTGCTGAAGCTCGTCTTGCCGAGTTTCGAGCAGATATTGGCGAAAAAGAAGTCGCTCGTCTTCGGGCGGAGGTTGAGGCTAACCAAGCCGAAGAAACGGTTGAGAGGGAAATAGCTCGCGTGAGGGATGATTGTGCAGCTAGATCTTGCCGCGCCTAAGAGCTTTCTGACAAAAGAATTCGTCGTGCTCGTCGTGCAGGCAAAAGAGAGGTTTCTGAGGAGATGAAGGCCCGTCGTGAGCGATTTGCAACTGGCTGTTCAGATGCTGAAGTTGCTCAACGGGTGCATGGTGATTATCGCGAATGTCGCGGTGTCGTTTATGGGTTGTCCCTTACTCAGAACGAAGGGTATTCGTTTACTGAGGAATACTCCGTGCGGCTGGGGCATCTGGGTCAGAAGAAAGACATGCAGCCCAAAATTTTTGATCTTAGGGCGCGCATGTGGGATCAGTGGAACCCCATTGTGGTGTCGCCGGATTCGGTCGAGGTCGGATCTGGGATCTCGGATGTAGATGGCGAAGTTGACCAGTCCGCGTTTGATGACTTCAGTGTGTGATGTTCTTGCTTTTATGATTTTGTTGTTATTTTTCCGGGACTGGCCGTTGGTGGCTTTGAATCCCTACCGCTTGGCGGTGTGTATTTGAAGACTTTCTAATAAGAAATATTTTCTAAGTCTGAAATTTGTGTTTTTTTTTTATATGTAGAGGGAAAAATACGAGTTGTCATCTTGCATCTAACTCTTGGTGTAAATCGTACGGTTCGTTAACTCGGAAGGTTTCGATTTTTGTGAGTGTTTAAATGTGGGCGAAGAGACATGCCTTTAGGATCTCGATTCATGCCTTGAGACGTTAAAGACCAGTGTGCTTGGTTTAGGGCAAGATCTAGGTTTANTCATCTTGCATCTAACTCTTGGTGTAAATCGTACGGTTCGTTAACTCGGAAGGTTTCGATTTTTGTGAGTGTTTAAATGTGGGCGAAGAGACATGCCTTTAGGATCTCGATTCATGCCTTGAGACGTTAAAGACCAGTGTGCTTGGTTTAGGGCAAGATCTAGGTTTACTTTCAGATTGAGGCTTTGCGATGACTAGTCAGCTTTCGTTTTGCCTGTTGCAATTTTAACCTGACTCCATACCAATTTAGAATCCGCGATAGGTTCTCGGCTTATAACATTTGTATGGTTGGAATCGAGCATCTCACCGGGAAAAATTACTAAGTTGCCCAGAAGTTCTGACCAAAAATTTGGATTTCTTTTATAGCGCGCTATTTTATCCTAGTCAGATGTATGCGGACCAATAGGTCGATGCGTTTGTTTAGGACGGCTAGCGTGCTCGACGGGGCCAATCGCCGAGTGTTCGTGTTTTTATAGTCGCGGACGGACTTAAGGGAATATTTTTCTTGAAAATCTAGGCAACGTCTCGCCCGTTCTTTTCGAAAATATTTTGATGTACAAGTTTCGTAGAAACAATTAAGTAGTTGTTGCTGCGGAAGTAATTTCCGTATGCTTGGAATTTGTTTTTTTATGTTTTCGATAGTAGCGGAGATTCTCGTAACTCCGAGGGAACGAGCTCGCAACTTCGAGGGAACGAGCTCGCAACCTCGAGTTTCGGTTCCGAAAGAGGAGTACTCGTTTCCATCAATCGATTCAGTAGACCGTGCGACTTTTTGGGCGTTGGGAGACGAGTCGGGATCCGCTAGGCCTGGGATTTGGATTCCAGCTCTGTTGGAGGCTGATCAAGCTTCCGGATGTCTGAATTCAGCTCCTCCTAACAGTATTGAATCCATGGGATAATTTTCCCGAGTTCCAGAAGCGGTTGAGTTTTGCCTCCCACTTGCCGGGGAGAGCGACAAGGCTGTGCCTGATGGCTTCTTTACGTTCCACAATGTATATTTGCAGCAATGCCATTTATGGCTTCCGATCCCGAAGATTATTGTTCGATATCTTCATAGGCTGGGATTATCTATCAGTCAGTTGACTCCCCTCTGTTTAAAACAACTCGTTGGTCTTTTGACGCTGAGGTATAAGCAGGGAATAACCCTCTGCGTTGAACAACTCGAGGGTCTACTGAAGCCCACGGAGAAGACGCAGAGGATCACTTTATGCCCTCGTGAAGGAATCGTCACTGGTTGCTCATCGAACTCTTCTTCTTGGCAGAAAAATTTCTTCTATGTTCGTATTGACAGTGCGTCAGTCGAGGAGGATTGCATCCCGTTTTTCACGACTGTGTGGGGTCGGAAAGGTATGTGATTCGAGTTCATACAAATTTTCTCCTTCTTCTTCTTTTTTTTTTTATTCGTTTTCGTTTTCCGCAGAGACCAAACCTTTACCTCCTTATCCGGTGGATCTTCCGAATATCACTGCCTTACTTAAACGCGGGGAAGTCGGCTGGGGCAGTTTTTCTCCACAGCGTGTCCGTCGGGCGGTTGCTCTCTTCCGATATCGGCTTTTTGCGGATTCTCCGACTTATGAAGAGGATCCGTTTATAGGAGAACTTATCCCGTACGTTCCATCAATGAGGAGGGGTAAGTCGAGATTCTGAAGGGATAAACATCCGATTGTTGAAGATGACAAATCTGAACGTACGGCCTCTCCTGACAATATTCTCAAGGACTTCCTTGACAGTCAAGCGGAAGAAGGTGTCTGGACGAATGCGGGCGGATCGTCGACCTCCCATTTTCCGGGCGTTGATCCTGATCAAGTTTCGGAGTTTACTAGAGGGTCTGAGCAAGCTAAAGAGGTTCGTGTGTTTATTATTATTTTTTTTTAGCGATTTTATCATCGGATGATTTCGCTTACTTCTTTTCTTTGGCAGGGTTTTCTTGCCACGAGCCGGGCCCTAGATAGCCGTGGTGCTGAAGCTCGTCTTGCCGAGTTTCGAGCAGATATTGGCGAAAAAGAAGTCGCTCGTCTTCGGGCGGAGGTTGAGGCTAACCAAGCCGAAGAAACGGTTGAGAGGGAAATAGCTCGCGTGAGGGATGATTGTGCAGCTAGATCTTGCCGCGCCTAAGAGCTTTCTGACAAAAGAATTTGTCATGCTCGTCGTGCAGGCAAAAGAGAGGTTTCTGAGGAGATGAAGGCCCGTCGTGAGCGATTTGCAACTGGCTGTTCAGATGCTGAAGTTGTTCAACGGGTGCATGGTGATTATCGCGAATGTCGCGGTGTCGTTCATGGGTTGTCCCTTACTCAGAACGAAGGGTATTCGTTTACTGAGGAATACTCCGTGCGGTTGGGGCATCTGGGTCAGAAGAAAGACATGCAGCCCAAAATTTTTGATCTTAGGGCGCGCATGTGGGATCAGTGGAACCCCATTGTGGTGTCGCGGGATTCGGTCGAGGTCGGATCTGGGATCTCGGATGTAGATGGCGAAGTTGACCAGTCCGCGTTTGATGACTTCAGTGTGTGATGTTCTTGCTTTTATGATTTTGTTGTTATTTTTCCGGGACTGGCCGTTGGTGGCTTTGAATCCCTACCGCTTGGCGGTGTGTATTTGAAGACTTTCTAATAAGAAATATTTTCTAAGTCTGAAATTTGTGTTTTGTTTTTATATGTAGAGTGAAAAATACGAGTTGTCATCTTGCATCTAACTCTTGGTGTAAATCGTACGGTTCGTTAACTCGGAAGGTTTCGATTTTTGTGAGTGTTTAAATGTGGGCGAAGAGACATGCCTTTAGGATCTCGATTCATGCCTTGAGACGTTAAAGACCAGTGTGCTTGGTTTAGGGCAAGATCTAGGTTTACTTTCAGATTGAGGCTNTCATCTTGCATCTAACTCTTGGTGTAAATCGTACGGTTCGTTAACTCGGAAGGTTTCGATTTTTGTGAGTGTTTAAATGTGGGCGAAGAGACATGCCTTTAGGATCTCGATTCATGCCTTGAGACGTTAAAGACCAGTGTGCTTGGTTTAGGGCAAGATCTAGGTTTACTTTCAGATTGAGGCTTTGCGATGACTAGTCGGCTTTCGTTTTGCCTGTTGCAATTTTAACCTGACTCCATACCAATTTAGAATCCGCGATAGGTTCTCGGCTTATACCATTTGTATGGTTGGAATCGAGCATCTCACCGGGAAAATTACTAAGGTGCCCGGAAGTGCTGACCAAAAATTTGGATTTCTTTTATAGCGCGCTATTTTATCCTAGTCAGATGTATGCGGACCAATAGGTCGATGCGTTTGTTTAGGACGGCTAGCGTGCTCGACGGGTCCAATCGCCGAGTGTTCGTGTTTTTATAGTCGCGGACGGACTTAAGGGAATATTTTTCTTGAAAATCTAGGCAACGTCTCGCCCGTTCTTTTCGAAAATATTTTGATGTACAAGTTTTGTAAAAACAATTAAGTAGTTGTTGCTGCGGAAGTAATTTCCGTATGCTTGGAATTTGTTTTTTTGTGTTTTCGATAGTAGCGGAGATTCTCGTAACTCCGAGGGAACGAGCACGCAACTTCGAGGGAACGAGCTCGCAACCTCTAGTTTCGGTTCCGAAAGAGGAGTACTCGTTTCCATCAATCGATTCAGTAGACCGTGCGACTTTTTGGGCGTTGGGAGACGAGTCGGGATCCGCTAGGCCTGGGATTTGGATTCCAGCTCTGTTGGAGGCTGATCAAGCTTCCGGATGTCTGAATTCAGCTCCTCCTAACAGTATTGAATCCATGCGATAATTTTCCCGAGTTCCAGAAGCGGTTGAGTTTTGCCTCCCACTTGCCGGGGAGAGCGACAAGGCTGTGCCTGATGGCTTCTTTACGTTCCACAATGTATATTTGCAGCAATGCCATTTATGGTTTCCGATCCCGAAGATTATTGTTCGATATCTTCATAGGCTGGGATTATTGATCAGTCAGTTGACTCCCCTCTGTTTAAAACAACTCGTTGGTCTTTTGACGCTGAGGTATAAGCAGGGAATAACCCTCTGCGTTGAACATCTCGAGGGTCTACTGAAGCCCACGGAGAAGACGCAGAGGATCACTTTATGCCCTCGTGAAGGAATCGTCACTGGTTGCTCATCGAACTCTTCTTCTTGGCAGAAAAATTTCTTCTATGTTCGTATTGACAGTGCGTCAGTCGAGGAGGATTGCATCCCGTTTTTCACGACTGTGTGGGGTCGGAAAGGTATGTGATTCGAGTTCATACAAATTTTCTCCTTCTTCTTCTTTTTTTTTTATTCGTTTTCTTTTCCGCAGAGACCAAACCTTTACCTCCTTATCCGGTGGATCTTCCGAATATCACTGCCTTACTTAAACGCGGGGAAGTCGGCTGGGGCAGTTTTTCTCCACAGCGTGTCCGTCGGGCGGTTGCTCTCTTCCGATATCGGCTTTTTACGGATTCTCCGACTTATGAAGAGGATCCATTTATAGGAGAACTTATCCCGTACGTTCCCTCAATGAGGAGGGGTAAGTCGAGATTCTGAAGGGATAAACATCCGATTGTTGAAGATGACAAATCTGAAAGTACGGCCTCTCCTGACAATATTCTCAAGGACTTCCTTGACAGTCAAGCGGAAGAAGGTGTCTGGACAAATGCGGGCGGATCGTCGACCTCCCATTTTCCGGGCGTTCATCCTGATGAAGTTTCGGAGTTTACTAGAGGGTCTGAGCAAGCTAAAGAGGTTCGTGTGTTTATTATTATTTTTTTTAGCGATTTTATCATCGGATTATTTCGCTTACTTCTTTTCTTTTGCAGGGTTTTCTTGCCATGAGCCGTGCCCTAGATAGCCGTAGTGCTGAAGCTCGTCTTGCCGAGTTTCGAGCAGATATTGGCGAAAAATAAGTCGCTCGTCTTCGGGCGGAGGTTGAGGCTAACCAAGCCGAAGAAACGGTTGAGAGGGAAATAGCTCGCGTGAGGGATGATTGTGCAGCTAGATCTTGCCGCGCCAAAGAGCTTTCTGACCAAAGAATTCGTCGTGCTCGTCGTGCAGGCAAAAGAGAGGTTTCTGAGGAGATGAAGGCCCATCGTGAGCGATTTGCAACTGGCTGTTCAGATGCTGAAGTTGCTCAACGGGTGCATGGTGATTATCGCGAATGTCGCGGTGTCGTTCATGGGTTGTCCCTTACTCAGAACGAAGGGTAATCGTTTACTGAGGAATACTCCGCGCGGTTGGGGCATCTGGGTCAGAAGAAAGACATGCAGCCCAAACTTTTTGATCTTAGGGCGCGCATGTGGGATCAGTGGAACCCCATTGTGGTGTCGCCGGATTCGGTCGAGGTCGGATCTGGGATCTCGGATGTAGATGGCGATGTTGACCAGTCCACGTTTGATGACTTCAGTGTGTGATGTTCTTGCTTTTATGGTTTTGATGTTATTTTTCCGGGACTGGCCGTTGGTGGCTTTGAATCCCTACCGCTTGGCGGTGTGTATTTGAAGACTTTCTAATAAGAAATATTTTCTAAGTCTAAAATTTGTGTTTTGTTTTTATATGTAGAGGGAAAAATACGAGTTGTCATCTTGCATCTAACTCTTGGTGTAAATCGTACGGTTCGTTAACTCGGAAGGTTTCGATTTTTGTGAGTGTTTAAATGTGGGCGAAGAGACATGCCTTTAGGATCTCGATTCATGCCTTGAGACGTTAA
Source organism: Eruca vesicaria subsp. sativa (assembly GCA_932364175.1). Taxonomy (NCBI): domain Eukaryota; kingdom Viridiplantae; phylum Streptophyta; class Magnoliopsida; order Brassicales; family Brassicaceae; genus Eruca; species Eruca vesicaria. The sequence goes on from CAKOAT010928486.1 coordinate 83,950, forward strand.
AGACCAGTGTGCTTGGTTTAGGGCAAGATCTAGGTTTANGAGTTGTCATCTTGCATCTAACTCTTGGTGTAAATCGTACGGTTCGTTAACTCGGAAGGTTTCGATTTTTGTGAGTGTTTAAATGTGGGCGAAGAGACATGCCTTTAGGATCTCGATTCATGCCTTGAGACGTTAAAGACCAGTGTGCTTGGTTTAGGGCAAGATCTAGGTTTACTTTCAGATTGAGGCTTTGCGATGATTAGTCAGCTTTCGTTTTGCCTGTTGCAATTTTAACCTGACTCCATACCAATTTAGAATCCGCGATAGTTTCTCGGCTTATACCATTTGTATGGTTGGAATCGAGCATCTCACCGGGAAAAATTACTAAGTTGCCCGGAAGTGCTGACCAAAAATTTGGATTTCTTTTATAGCGCGCTATTTTATCCTAGTCAGATGTATGCGGACCAATAGGTCGATGCGTTTGTTTAGGACGGCTAGCGTGCTCGACGGGGCCAATCGCCGAGTGTTCGTGTTTTTATAGTCGCGGACGGACTTAAGGGAATATTTTTCTTGAAAATCTAGGCAACGTCTCGCCCGTTCTTTTCGAAAATATTTTGATGTACAAGTTTCGTAGAAACAATTAAGTAGTTGGTTCTACGGAAGTAATTTCTGTATGCTTGGAATTTTTTTTTTTTGTGTTTTCGATAGTAGCAGAGATTTTATAATATTCTAACTTTGTCTTTATTAAAAAAGTTTCAAAAATTTTCCGATTACAAAGCGAAAGTTCTAAAAATTTGGGAGTATACGAATACTCGTATACTCACCCACTCCCCCCCCCCACGGTTTTGGGAGTATACGATAGCCTACGTATTTCTTTCGGAAATCAAGCCATCTCGTAGTTCTGATTGTTTGTGCGACTATGCTTACTCGGCTGTCGCAGACTTTTCGATTACTTCAGTCGCTGGATCGATGTCTTTGTCCGGGCTTGTCTCCTCCGGCTGGGTGGAAGCGATGGGTGCGGAAACTTGTTGTTTCTCGACCGTTGCTTGCTTTGGGTCGTCTTCCTCGGGCGGTGGCATAACCTTTGCCCATTTTGGTTTCACGATTGCGACCGCCAGTTGCCGCAGCTTGTGTTTGGCCAGGAAGCAGGATCATGATTGTCTTTGGAATCCCCAAATTGCTGCGATTACCGTAGGAGTCGGAAATTTGATGCCTAAGTGATAAGTCGATAGAACCGCCTTCATGGAATTTATCCAATGCGTGCCCATGATCACATTGTAGATGGCGGGGAAATCGACTACCACGAAGTTGATGATTTTCGTCACTTCTTTTGCTGCCACCTATAGCCGGATTGATCCCAAGATCATTGATGTCTCACCGGAAAAACTGGTCAACGGTTTTGGAATAGGTTCGAATTCTGAGAGTTCTATTCCCGTAAGTGCTAATGTGTTGCGGAAGATCACGTTGACGGTACTTCCGGTATCGACCAGGATTCGAGCGACTTCTAAATCGCTTATCACTAAGTCGATGACAAGGGGATTGGCATGAGGTTGGTCGATTCCGCCGGTTTCAGCGTCGTCTAATGAGATTACCCCTTTTAGAGTGTCATCCGACGGCACCTTCCAACTCGAGCCGGTTTCGGCTTTGCGTTGGTAGGATTTGATAGACGAGACGTTGTCGTTATAATATGGCGATTCACCGATAATCATGTTGATTTTTCGGTTAGCGTCGTTACCCTTCTCGTCTTGCCTTCGTCCACGTTTTTCACCCGGCTTGTTCCCCTGAGGCGGAGTGTCTGCTCGCGAGTTCCTGTCATTTTTCGGGAGGCGGTCTGAATTGCGGATGAGATCCTTGACGCTGGATATCTCAGAGAGTTCTCCCGCGATCAGTTTTGCGGCAAGCCTAACGCCGAGAACTTTGCAGTTCACGGTAGAGTGTCCACGGGTTTGGTGGAGGTCGCAGAAATTATTCTCATCGTAATTCGAATTTCTCGTCCACGTGTTATCCGTAGTTCGTCCTTGTTCTGATCCGGAATTAATGGCGTAGTTATGCGCCCCTTGGAGATCCTGTCCCTCGTGATGGACGAACTTGTCGTTACGAGAGTTCTTCTTTTTCTGCTTCTGCTCGGACGCGTTATCCTTTGCGGATGTTTTCGTCGGCTTATGCTTTTCGGACAGGATTTTAGTCTCCTCCTCGATGGTTATGTAATCAGTAGCCTTATGGAGCGCGTCCTGGATCGTCCGCGGTTTCTCGAGAGTTATCCATTTGCGGAACTTTGATTTGAAACAAAGCGATTTCCTTAAAGCGTCGATGGCGGCCTTGTCGCTTATTACGCTAACCCTAGCCATGACGAGTTTGAATCTGCTCATGAAGTCACGGAGAGATTCGTCCTCCTTTGCGACAGGCTCCAGAGATCAGAGTTGGAGATTTCTGGATTGATGGACATCGAGTATTGCTTCAGGAATTCGGAAGTGAGTTGGCAAAAACTTCCGATCGAATTCCGCCTAAGTTTGGCGAACCACTCGAGCGCTGCTCCTTCTAAGTTTTCGCCGTAAAGACGGCAGTAGCCTGCGTTCTTTTCGTGATCCTTGATTTCAGCTCATCCCATGGTGATCTGGAAGGCCTGCAGGTGCGCTTTGGGATCAGACGTCCCGTCATAAGTTGGCACCTTAAGTTTCTCGGGATCGGGCAGCTTGACTTCGGTGATGCGGGCCGTGTGATATATCATGATTTTGACCTGTTTTTGGTCATATTTTCTATATGTTTTTATTATAATTATCTATGTTTTGGAGTCTATTAGGTATGTTTTCAGGTTCAGGAGAATTTTGTCGTAAAGTGATGATTTAAGTGCCTTAATGAGCTTAAAGGAGAGTTTTACAAGTTGACTATGAAGATCCGATATTGAGAGATACATATCGATCGATACACACCTCGTGTAATCGATCGATGACGATTCCGTAGAAATTGAAGTCGAGATACTCCATCGATCGATGTACGCAATGTACCATCGATCGATACAGAGCGTGATGAGCAAGATTTACTTGGCCGACTTGAAGCCCAAGTTCTCACCAAATTACAAGACTGCCCCTGACGAGTTTTTAACCTAATTGTACTCCATATTTTTAGTTATGCCTATGAGCCCTACACAATGAAGAATTAGATCTATTAAAAAAGTTTTGTATTCTATTTTACCTAAGCAATAAAAGTATTTTCTTTTCATCTTATTCTTTTGCTATGAATCTCTTGGCTATGTCTGAGTAGATTCATCTGTTAGATTTGGGGTTCAAATAGTTATGAGGGATTAGCCCCAACTATGGATTGTTGAGTTGTTATATTCATTATCCAAATGAACCCTAATGCTCACTCTAGACTTGCTACCTAGAGTTATGATTATGGAGTGACTAATCTAATAGTCATTTTCCTGAAATCATTTGGCTAAACCCAGACTCTATTAAGGCTCGATGCGACAGCCGGTCTGATAGAAATTCTCGGGAGAACACAGTTTCAATCCGATCTGATACTTTATACCGATCGATACTCCTCTAGAGTCATCGATCGACGGCAGCACATATCGATCGACACTGCGATAGCAACATCGATCGATGCAGTCGGAAATCAGATCAATGGACGATTCTGTTAGCGACAGCTATAGATTTGTCTAAGGGTTGAAGTTCTCATATATTTGCAAGCAATTCGTTAAGACATCCATAGATTTATAATCCTGATTTTCTGAATAGTAACCTTGAATCTAACTACTTTCTTTCATTGTTTTCAAACCCAAAACATATTTTCTTTAGCAACTTACCATTGCTACCTATTTTATTTACTGTTTTAAAACCTTTTTAACCTAGCTTAATCACCTAGGATTATATCTTTTGTGACTCTAGTTCCTTGTGGATTTGATCCCTAAGTACTATGACTGAACCTCTTATTTGAGAGAGTAAATCACTCCTTAGGGTTAAACATTTGAGTGACATCAAATTAGGCGCCGTTGCCGGGGAACTAAGATCACTATTAGATTTAATCTGATTCAGTCTAGGTTATTTGTTACTTTTTATTTTTCCATCTTTTGACACAAAAAATTTTTCTTTTTCTTTTTGTCTCTTTTAGGTACATGCCCAGCAGTATTAGAAGCAACAAGGACAAGCAACTTTTGTACTAAGATCCCAACAATCTGGAGCGTAGCATCCGCAAAGACATACGCTCCACATCGATCGATACCAACACCTTTATATCGACCGATACGCGCTTTCCACTGACGATCAACAACCGTTCGTCGACCGATTCCTTCACCATCCCATCGATCGACATCAACAACCGTTCGTCGACCGATACCCTTCACTTGACATCGATCGATACACTTCACCTTACATCGATCGATACTAACCGGCGAGACATGGTAGCGCCTATGATTCTCATACCCGATGAGAATGGAGACCTGCGTGATCAAGATGGTCACCTGCGAAATGCAGCAGGTCAGAAGCTGAATGATCAGAAGGAGATCATTACTGAAGAAGAGACTGCACCCACAGGCATCATTCAACCTGTAGAAGAGACCAGAACTTTGGCTGATTACAATCGTCCGGATCAGTTCTATTCAAAACGATCAGCCATCCTCCCTCCTATTATTCAGAGAGGAGATTTTGAGCTCAAGCCGCAGTACTACACACTTGTAGGACAAATCCCTTTTTGTGGTTTGCCCCATGAGCATCCTATGGACCATCTGGAGAGGTTCGAGGATCTTGTCACCCTAGTCAAAGCAAAAGGAGTCCCTCAAGACTATCTTTTCTACAAGCTTTTTAAGTACTCTCTATCTGGAGAAGCTTTGCAGTGGCTAAGATAACTACCACCAGGTTCCCTTACCACCTGGAGTGATATCAAGCACGCCTTCCTATGTAATTTCTTTGATGATTCACGCGCTGAAGACTGGAGGAAGAAAATTGCTACATTCACCCAAGCCCCTTAAGAGTCATTCAAGGATACTTGGAACATATTCAAGTCCTACCAGCGAAACCACGGATTCAACAAAGTGCAACTGCTCTGCACTTTCTACAGAGGCATCAGCTCTCATTTCAAGAGAGCCCTTGATACAGCTACTGATGGCAACTTCACCACCGGGAATCCTCAGAATGCTATCAAGCTAATTGATAACTTAGCTTCCAGCAATAGCACAAGAAACTCTATGCCGCAGACTACATCATCCCTTGGGAAGGAGTACGTCAATGAAGTTCAAACACAGCTAGACAACATTCAGAAGCTCCTAAACAAGCAGATCTGCTCAGTGGAAAATTCAGAAATTGTTGAAGAAGATGTCAACTGGATTAGTGGAGCCAGTTTTCAGTGATCTGGTAACCAAGGAGGATACAGAAACTTCACAGGCCAGAGAAGCAACTTTAACCAGAGTTCTCAGAAGCCCAACACCTTCAGCAGCAGCAACCCTTACAACAACAAAAGCTATGGAAGTGCCTTTTACTCAAATCCACACCCACCCACCCAAGATACAAAACTGGAGGAGTTGATAGACAAGATACTTGAGAGTCAGCAGAAGCTCGAGGTAAACTTCAATGGAAAGATCGATTCTGTCTACACCACCTCCATCACGAAGATAGATGCCCTCAGCACCCATGTGAAGAAGCTAGAGACCCAAGTGTTTCAGATGATGACTTTTGGCAAGAGGTAGTAGAAGAGATTCAGAGATCTGATGATGAGAGTGAAAGAGAGTTCGCCTACGACTACTATCGATTGATATCACCAGCTCAACATCGATCGATATCGCGTTTAGTTCGTCGATCGATCGACTTTGATGAGTGTCGATCGATGGACTCAGACGAAAACCCTCGCGAGTGCCATTCCGTCAAGATTATGTCTCACGCCAAATTCGCCGCACTTCACCCACATCCGCCCACACCATTCATCGATTGACATAGTTAGCACGTCATCGACCGACACCAAGACCCTGGCATCGATCGACACACTCCAACCAGTTTCAATCGATACACAGTACCCCAACACCGACTGCAGCTTCCTAAAATCGACAGTGCAGGTCTTGACGCTTTCCGGGAGAGATATTACACCACCAGAAACACTACAGCAGACCTAAAAGAGAGACCCACGGATATTTTTGAGTCCATGAAGATAAAAATGGAAAATCAGGGGAGAGTTCTCAGAAAAAGGAAAGAGAAGATACCTAACCCCTATAAAAGAGAAGCTAATGAGAAGGAGTTGTCAAGCTTCAGAAAAAGAGTCCTCAGAATACCTACGAGAAACCTTTTGAAGAAGCCTACTTTTCACACAGATTGTGGATGTTCTTCAGAGAAACCAAGGAGACAGAAGAAGACATCAGGAGGATGTTTAACCAAGTCAGAGATAGCCTCAAGCAGAAGATAACATTGAAGAAGAAGAATGATCCAGGGAAATTCACAATACCTTGCTCCATCAGAGGTGTTGAGTTCCCACGTGCCCTCTATGACACAGAATCTGGAGTTAGCATCTTACCCAAGCTCATGGCAGATCGCTAAAACAACGTTTCGAATCAACGAGCGACGAACCCTATTGCAAACCAGTCTATGTCCCACACGAACCACGAGACGGAGATTACTCGATTGGAAGCTGGGCCAGCGGTTATCACGAAAGTTTTGCAGTAGACACAGCACCCCTACACGCCGCGATTCAACCTGCAAATCTCGTATCGCTCGACATGAAGTACAAGCCATCGCCCGACATGATCCACAAGCCATCGACCGATGCGGAGCCCTCTCCATCGCTCGATATCAATCTTCAATGACCAACCGATCCTGCCACAACACCATCCGAGGTACAAACACTTAAATTTGATTTATATTCACTAATACCGGATGAGTTTGGTATTTTCAGGGATTCAGATGGTCATGCACGAGCTATAGTTGGGAGAATCATTCCTATCTCCACAGAAGATGTTGCAGACATCCTTCAGATGGCCAATGGACCTATCATCGAAAACGATCCACACCAACGAAAACAGCCATCGACCGATGCATGGAGACTCGCATCGATCGATACGCACTGAGAATTTGGGAAGAGAGCCTTTAACAACAGAGTTCGTCGTTTCTTTTGGGAAAAGAAGGACGAATATGGAGTCTACAGAGATGAATCTGGCCATTCAAGAGCAGTAAACGAAGACATCATCCTTGTTACCAAAGAAGACATGAGGAACTTGCTGAAGAGAGCCTCTTTATTTGGACGTTTTTGTTTCTGTCTACCAGAGTTTGCTGAAGCCTATGCTAAAGGAGTTCCTGATTGCAAGCTCTTAGCACAAGCCGAAGTCACGCACATTCTAAATGCAAGAACCAGAGATCACAACTAGGAGAAATCAGCCATGCAATATGAACATAAGAAAGAACTATCAAGACTTCGAGGTGAATTACTCTGGAATACCACCAGCCCTGACTTAGTACGATATGAAAGAGAAGCCCTAGAAGAAGAAGTCAACACCTTGCGCGCACACCTGAATTCTCAGACACAGCCATCGACCGCTACAGATCCCCCTGCGTCGATCGATACAGCAGTCCAACACCCGCTCGAGCACCACTTACAGAAGCTATCGATCGATGACAAACCCAGTCCATCGATCGATACCCATGCTCAGGAATTCTGTACCAAGGAAGAATTTACAGAAACCACAGCACAAATCTACAAATCTATTGAGTTTTGTGGAGACGAAGACTACAGACTATTGGACGAATATTGTTTCCCCTACACAGTGATTTCAAAGGTCTACAATGCACAATGGAAGATATTCAGAAGGGGGTTGAGGATATTCAAAGACAGCTCGCCAGCCGACCTGACCCATCCTCATCGATTGATGAAGCACACAAAGCATCGACCGATATTCAACCTCCAGAATCGACTGACGATCTAACACACCACGATACCATGCAGCGAACAACAGAACACATCTACAGCATGCTTGGTAACCATCAGTACAGCCTTGCCAACTTAGAGGGGTGGTTAGAAAGGATCCAAACAGAAGTTTATGGTTTGAAGACTAGTATGACCAGAAGTGAGAAGGCCACAAGAAGCTTTCTAACATCATGGTTTGATGAAACACACGAAAAGGAGGACACTTGTTTACCAACAAGTACCTGCAACCCACCTCACTAGCCACCATAATTCCACAGTCAAGCTTACTGACTTTAACCAAGCGCTGAGTGGGAGGCAACCACTGTTAGGTATTTTACTTACTTATTTTATTTTACTTTTACTTACTAGTTTCATTTTTATTTGTTTTTAGGAAAATGCACACACGATCCATACCTATCGACCGATACGACCAGTTGATATCGCTCGACACAAACCAACACGCATCGATCGACGATGGCGAGTCACCATCGATCGATACCCATATCGGTCAGGTATATCGTTCACCATTTCGATATCAGTTTACAAATTTGATTTTTTCCAATGCTCTTACTCTGACTGATTATACACTGAGGACAGTGTATGATTTAAGTCTGGGGGAGTTGATTACTGATGCTACTTTACCTCTTTTTGATCTTATTTATAAAGTTTTCAAAAATTGGTTTTATTGAGTCAAGAAAGGGAAAAAATTTCAAAGTCTTACTTTTTATCTAACCACTCTTTAGCACCATTCTTAGATTTGTTGATTGCAGAAAGTACTATAGATGCTAAAGTGGATCACCGATCACCTATGTCAACACTTTCATGATTGTCTGGAAGAACCGAAGCTGATTTCCAACCTAACCTGACATCTATTGCTTGTCTTGGGGCTTGGTATACAAGGGATCGAAATCCTCTTGCAAGTGTGGAAGGTAAAAGTCTCAAAATTTTTGGTTTCCTTCTTTCCTTCCTTCGGCATCCCCGGAGAATAAAAGACTGATATGATTTCCTGAGAGGCAGAGGGAGAGGTACATTACCTATGACCCCACTATTCAATTTTTATAAAAACATCTTACCGATTCAGCAATCTCGTTGATTCGAGCTCGGGACAGGGAGATCGAGGCCGTCGAAGTGGAGTCGAGCTTGGTTTGAAGCTGGGATAGACGGAGCTCTTCGTCTTCCTTGAGAGTTGTGATCAGGTCGACCACCTCCTTCACAAGACCATCATCAATCTCCTCGGTATGCTTGTTGGTATGCGCCCTCTTCAACAGTTTGAAATCATCAACCGGCTCGCCATCATTTTCTTCCGCCTAGAAAAAAATATAAGTTAAAAAAAACATTAGAAATCAGAATAAATGCATAAAAATAAAATAAAAATACTTAAATAATTGAAAAAAATAAGACATTCAACTTACCATTTTATCTCTGAGAGTGGACATACTCATGGCACCCAAGTTGTGCTTGGCCACGCCCTTCCCGCCACTATTGTTGTTGCGTTTGGTGGAGTTGGTAGTGGAGGTTACTTCCGTCTCGTCTTTCTTCTAATGCTCACACAAGTCCTTCCTGCCCGTGTCATTCACCGACTTCGGGACCTTTTCATAAATAAAAAATAAAAAATAGTTAAATAAATCCAAAAATAGATTAATAAATTTAAAAATAATTTAATAAATTTAAAAATAGATTAATCAACTGATACCTTATTGACGTGCTACTTCTTCTTCCACTCATAGATCTTCTTCCCATAGTTCTCCATAAATTTATGGCTGAAGGCGGTGCGGATAATGGGTATATGATCGGGATAACAGGTGAACTCTTGCTGAAAAAAACACAATTAGTAAAATATTAATATTAAAGATGAAAAATATAACTTAAAAAGTAGAATACTTACCACAAACTGAAGAAACCACATCTCCTGTTCGGCGAGAGGGAAGTGAGTGAAAGTCGGATATCCCTTCTTGAGGTCTGAGTACATCATCCGGTTGATCCATGAGCTGATCCCGTTCTCGGGTCGGTTGAACCTATCAAAAAGGATCAAACTATTAATAATGAATTAACACTTAAAGAAAAAAAAAAGACTCTTAATTACCATGTTTGACGTCGTCCCGTAGGATACTCGGTGAGATAGAGAAGATGCTCACGACCGGGCTGTTGAACCTAGTGTTCAATAGTCATCGCTCCCGGAACGACTGGAGGATCGGGAGGGGGTGTAGCAGCAGGAGAAGAAACCGGACCAGGAGATGTACGGTAGGTGCCCTGCGACGGCGAAGAATCCTGAGAACCCCGAGAGTGGCTCCCCGAACCACTAGAATCTCGTGGTACGGAACGACGAACTCGAGGCCGACTCTGATCACCAGTAGACCTATAAATTTAAAAAAAAATTAAAAATAGTTTTAATGATATTAAAATCCAAATATAGGTTTTAATCACAAAAAAGATTTTAAAAAAACTTGTAATAATTTTTAAAAAATAGTTATTAATCACAAAAAAGTTTCAGTAATATAAAAACTTTTTGTGATTAAAAAAGTTTCAGTAATATAAAAAAACCTTTTAATAAATAGGAAAATACTTTATTCATTAAAAAAATAGTTTGTAATCACAAAATAAGTTTCAGTAATATAAAAAGACCTTTTAATAAATAGGAAAATACTTTATTAATTAAAACATAGTTTCTAATCACACAAAAGTTTCAGTAATATAAAAAAAAACTTTTAATAAATAGGAAAATACTTTATTAATTAAAAAAATAGTGTGTAATCACACCAAAAGTTTCAAAAATATAAAAAAAAACTTTTCATAATTCCGAAAATAGATTTTTTAAACAAAAAAATTATAAATCAACAATAACAACAACAACAGCACAAACAACACAACACCATCTAATTCCCCTATCTACCAATCACCCTAACAAAATCACAATCTAAAACATCTAAAATCCCTAAAACTAACTTCAAATCCTAATCAAAACAACTAAGGATGATGGGGAATGAGGACTTACATGATTTTGGAATGAAATAGATCGGGAGAGAGGAGTTTTCGCGGCAGAGAATCGAGAGAGAGAGGCGGAGAATCGCGGCGGCGAAAGAGAAGAGAAGAGAAATGAGGAAGAAGAACCCTCTCGGGTTAATAAAACCTGAAATTCCAACGGAAACGGATTCCTCGGAATTCCGTCGGAATATATATAATTTAATTTTCGCGAAATTGTTTGGCGGTTTGATTTCCCGATTAATGAAATATTCCGAGGAAATTCCAACGGACATGTAAAAGTCCGTCGGAATTTCCTCAGAATAAACTTTAAACGGGAATATGCTCTGCATGTCTTCCTATTGGTGGGAGGGTTCCTCGGAATTCCCTCGGAATATACTGAGGAAATTCTGAGGAAACCTTGTTTGGGGTTTCAGAACCTAAATTTTTGATACGGTAGACCATTCCTTGAATAATTTGACAGTTTTTCAATGGATAACATTGAAGATTCTTTCAATAGATGCCCATAAACCATGAAATTACAAAATTTAGAAAATGAGTACACCTCTTGTCGTTTCCGTTCATTAAAGTGTATAAGTGTTTATCTTGTTGTTTAGGAATTTCGTTTATACAATTGGAAGAGAGTTTATTACTTGAAAACACACCAGTATTTTACTTTATAATCAACCTAAGACAGTAAATAAGGTTAATTTAAGTCACATGTTCAATTTCTAAACGGAAAAACGTTATTTTCGGATCAAATATCTTGATTCCTCAGAATTTCCTCGGTATATTTCGAGGAAATTCCGAAGAAAAGGCATAGTTCCTCGGAATTTCCTCGGTAAGATAACCCCTAAATTCAAATCCCTAAATGTGAAATTTACCGAGGAAATACCGAGGATATGTTGTTTTCCTCAGAATTTCCTCGGTATATTTCGAGGAAAAGGCATAGTTCCTCGGAATTTCCTCGGTATATACCGAGGAAATTCCGAGGAAGATAACCCCTAAATTCAAATCCCTAAATGCGAAATTTACCGAAGAAATACCGAGGATATGTTGTTTTTCCTTGGTATTTCCTCGGAATTGTATTAAAAAATGGATTGTCGATACTACTCTGTTTCCGAGTCATCATCATCACCAGATGAATCTAAATTTGGATCTTGGTGAAACTCTCCAATCTCTCGTTCATCCTCTACGTGAATGATGGCTTCCTCTCCAAAGTCGGTAAAATCGACGACAAGGTCAACTGCAGCTACATCTTCTGCTGCACTTAAGTTGCCAGATGTGCTTGTTTGTAGTGGGTCTTCCAGCTCAGAACTTCCCTGAACTCGGCCTCTCGGGTTAAGTGATGTAACAGTGACCCATGGATCATCTCTGTTCCTAACCCGGGGGTACTTGATATAATAAACCTGTAAATTAACATTTAAAAATTATTTGTAAATTTGTAACTTAATATATATATTAATACATATTTGAATAATTGACATATATATATTTAATTACCTGGTCGGCCTAAGAAGCAAGAATGAAAGGATCATAATATTGCAGCTTTCGCCTCGAATGTACTGATGTAACACCAAATGCATCTGTTCTCACACCTCGTCCGGAGTGTTGTCGTACCAATCACAATAGAAAATAGTACAGCGCAATCCAACCATGCCCGGATACTTGATTTCCAAAATCTCCAGTATGGTTCCGTAGTATACATCATCTCCGGATGCAGAACAAACGCCAGCATCATAAGTCGTACTTGAACGTCTTCTCTTTTGAGTTGTGAATGCATATCCTCGAGTACAAATCTCGGATATGACTTCACAACATACTTTGGTCCACACACCATCTCCCGTATCCAATCATCAAATGTTTCACCTCTCGCCATACTAGCAGACACCTATTAATAGAAATGATCTTATTCAATATATGTGAATTAGTATAAATATGTGATAAATAATATTTTAATTTGTTTAAAGCACTCGCATAAGAAAACATCTATCCAGCAAATTATCTATACTTTAGTTTTTCTAGTTCCTCCTCCGTGGCGTGTCTATGTTTGAACCGCTTTTCTGCCATATAAATCATGTACATATACAATAATGTAATTAATTAGTTAAGATTTAAATTTCAACTTGTTAAAATAAAAATTTGTAAATTTATTTACCTCTCTATTGAAGAACATCTTCGCAGTTGGTGAGCAAATATGTTTGCAAATGACTGTGCTCCTGCTCAGTAAGTCGATGGTCCTTTGGTTTTCCACTAACTCGCCCTACATCTGTGAAGATGTCTGGAACCGTAACATAATATGTTGCCCTTTCGCCTCTATCATCATGCCGAGCAGGTCTTCTGTTTTTGGTCTGCACTTCTGCTGGAAAGTAGTACTCGACAAAGTATGAAGTTTTTTCATTGATCATCTGTGCGACTATAGAACATTCTACCCTACTTAAATTTTTCACCATCTTCTTCAGATGGAACATATACCGCTCATACAGATACATCCATCTATACTGCACTGGACCACCAAGTTCCAATTCTCTTGCTAGGTGAATAACAAGATGCTCCATAACATCAAAAAAATGATAGAGGAAATATCTTTGCAAGGTTGCACTAGATCACAACTATGTTAGTCTTCAAATTTCCAATACCTTCAAGAGTCACTGATCTCATGCATAAATCGCGGAAGAAAGCACTTATCCCTGCAATTCCTTCATAAACATTTCGTGGTAATAGTTCCTTGAAGGCAAACGGAAGGAGGCGATGCATCATTACATGGCAATCGTGACTCTTCAAGCCGATAAACTTTCCTTCGTTTCTGTCGACACAGTTACGCAAATTTGGTTTATAACCGTCTTGAAATTCCACATCATTTGAAATTCACTCAAAGAACGCATCCTTTGCCTCTGCATCCAGTTGGTATATAGGAAAAGGAGCCCTACCATTCTCATTAACATGAATTTCTGAACGAGCATATATATCGACTAAATCCAGTCTTGACTTCAAATTATCCTTTGTTTTACCTTGAACGTTAAGGATCGTGTTCACGAGATTGTCAAAGTAATTCTTCTCAATATGCATGACATCTAAATTATGCCTCAGGAGATGATCCTTCCAGTATGGCAGATCCCAGAAAATACTTTTTCTGCCAGTTATGTAGTTCTCCAACAGCATCTACCGGATAATGCACATGTCCACCGACGTCTGGCGTCCTTTCTGCACCAAAATCCCAAAAATTTCTGGACTGTCAAACACCCTCTTGTTCTTCATAAACAAATTTCTACTCTACGATATGGATGGTCAGGTGGTAGGAGTCTCCTGTCACAGTCAAACCAACACGTTTTCCTTCTGTATTTTAATTGGAAAGCATCAGTGTTATCTTGACAATATGGACATGATAGCCTTCCATGCGTTGTCCATCTAGATAACATACCATATGCTGGAAAATCACTTATTGTCCACATAAGTACTACCCGCATCTGAAAGTTTTCCTTACACGAAACATCGTATGTTTCAGCACCTTGAGCCCATAGTTGTTGCAACTCATATATTAGTGGCTGAAGAAACACATCAAGTGATCTCCTAGGATGCTCTGGCCCAGGAACGAGAATGGAGAGAAACAAAAACTCTCGACGCAAGCACAAGTTTGGCGGTAAGTTGTATGTTTTAAGAATGACTGGCCATAGAGAATATTGTCTCCCATGCTTGCCAAATGGGCTGAAACCATCCGTACATAATCCAAGGTAGACATTTCTTCTCTCATACGCAAAATCTGGATATGTTAATTGGAAATGCTTCCAAGCTTTTGCATCGAAAGGATGTCTAATCTCACCATCTGTTGAATGCTATGTATGCCATCTCATTGGTTGCGCTGTGCGTTCAGACTGATACAACCTCTGCAACCTTTCCGTCAAAGGCAAATACCACATCCTTTTGTATGGCACTGGAACTCTTCCACTCGTATATTTTTAACGAGCCTTCCCACAAAATTTGCATGTAACCCGCTGCTCATCCGCCCTCCAATAAATCATCCAGTTATCGCTGGATACATCTATTACTTGATACGATAAACCAGGACCAGCTACCAGTTTCTGAACCTCATAGTATGAACCAGGGGCTACATTATCCTCAAGTAGAATACCTTTTACAAAATTAGAAATCGCATCCACACAGTCTTCAGCCAAATTATAATATGTTTTAATGCCCATCAGTCTTGTTGCAGATGATAAAGCTGAATGACCTTCTCTACAACCTTCGTACAAAGGTTGCTTTCCTGCATCTAACATATCTAAAAATCTCCTAGCTTCTGCATTGGGTAAATCTTCCCCTCTAAAATGATCATTTACCATCTGCTCAGTACCTACACCATAATCTACCTCTGTTCTAATTGGTTCTTCAAACCTAACTGCAGGCTGAGGTTCGCTAGTACTACCATATTCATAATCAGTTTCTCCATGATGATACCAAACTTTGTAACTTCATGTAAACTCTCTCAAATATAGATGAGTCCAAACATCTAACTCTTTTATAACCTTTTTATTTTTACAAGTAAAGCAAGGACATCTTAACAGACCCGTTTTTGCTTCCGATTGTCGTTGAACTAACGCCATGAATTTGCCTAAACCTCTTTGGTACTCTTCCGTAAGCAATCTCGTGTTAGGATCCAAATGAGGTCGATCGATCCAAGAACGATAATAATTAGAAGAAGACATGATTTTTTCAATCAAATTTGTGTGTAAATATAGTGTGTGAGAGGATGAAGATATGGAGTGAATGAAGAGGATGAGGGTGCTTGTATTTATAGATGAAATGTGCCGACAATTCTGAGGAAATTCCGACGGAAACGGCTAGTTCCTCGGAATTTCCTGGGATTTTTTAAAATCCCCAACGGCTCTCTAACGGCTATAATATATCCTCGGATTTTCGTCGGTTTTTCCAAGGAATACATTTTCCTCGGAAATCCGTCGGTATATTCCGAGGAAGTTCCGAGGAAACCCAAAATTTGGGTTTCCTCGGGATTGCCTCGGAATGTCCTCGGAATTTACCGAGAAATACATTTTCCGTCGGAATGTCCATCAGAATCGCAGTGTTTTCTTGAAGTGGTATTGTTTGAATTTCATTTGGAATTTAAGTTATATCAAGTCTGCATATAGAGTACAATTCTCACATTGTTTCATGATCGATTCCTTAGGATTATTTATGGAATTGGACTCAGCCTATCACTGGTTAAGCTGAGATAAAATGGAAATGAGACTGAATTAACAACCTGACTAGGACTAGAGTGAGTTGCATCATGTTCTCTATTCTTGCATGTTGATATGGTTGAATGTAGTCTCCCATTATCTTTACAGATAGATTCACAGCAGGAGGCTGAACTATCTTGTTAATGGTATGATTGAGTTGATTGTTAGATTTATTAAATGCTTTACTCGTTTAATTAAACATGTTGATTGAGATTAGTTAACTCCTGGCAGGGAGTGACTAACTGGTTCAATTGTTAAAATTTAGGTTATTTGGTTAGGTGTTGATGTTTAGTTGATTAGACGTTTGTACTAGGGAAGCTAGGCCATATAGAACCGATTACTGGTACTAGTTGTTATTTTCGTAGAGTCGAGAGTCTATTTAGGATCTGGAACTTTAGCTTTAGGCTAGGTTCTAGAACAAGAGAGAGAGAGAGGGAGAGAGAGAGAGAGAGAGAGAGAGAGAGAGAGTGTGATTCTATGTAGCTTGTGTGTAACACACCATGTTAGGCATGTTTAGGGGTGAATTAGTGTTTCTCGACTTCGTATTTAGCAGGTTCAAGGAAACCCTTTATTCACTGGATATGGAAGACTCAGAGACACGGGGTCATGGCCTAGGACTGAGTGTTACACGATGGTGTAACGCTCGGCAGTGGTCCGATTGTACTGGGGCTCTGGACACCCGATAATGACCCGAATGACTGTGGACTATCAAGCTGTGACAGAATGACTTTGGATCGCGGTCGCTTGAAAGTTCCTTCTTCTAGTCCTTGTGATAGAGAGATAGGATATTGACGATGTTGGAGGAGGAACACGAAGTCACCAGGGTCTGATAGAGTGTCGTGTTGAGGGTTTTGGAACCCTAGAGTAAGTGTTAACACTGAAATACGGTGTTACAAGTTAGACTTAAGTCATGGTTGTTTAGGATCTTTTTTTGATTGATGAGTGGAAAGGAAGATGATCAATTATTTCTTGACTATTTTTCTTGAAGGTTTCCGATATTAAGACCTAGTTCTGGCTCAAGTGCCGGATTGAGCTTGGTGTGTGTTTGGTTAGTATAGACCCTAAGTTGACTGTTATATTGTTTTAATGATTGCTTATGAAGGGTGGTGGATATTAAAAGCTATTTGGTATCAATGATTGGCTGATTATGTTTGTGTCTCATTGTTGGTCGACCGGTTAACGATATTGAATAGTCTAAGTATCTAACACTACATGAGTACTAAATTCAGACGTATATATGGTTAACAAGGGATTCATTGTTTAGCCTTGAACTTTATTTTCATGCTTAGGCTAGATTAATTTTTTATTTGGGTTATCTGGATTAGTCAATAGATTGGGGGTAGAGGCCACCAACTCACTAAGTGACATTAGGTTACTCACCCAACTCAACTGTCCTTTTTGAAAGAAACTTTAGATATGGATGATCAGATAGCTTAGAGCTGGGCGTTAGGACCGCCGAAGTAGATTTTCATACCTTTTGTAAACGGTATATGATATGTGTTTAGTCGACTGACTTGGCAATAGGCCTGGCCCAGTCTTGAACTATTTCAATTTATGCATATTTCTTGAAATTAATAAAGTAATTGTTTTATATATGCATCATGAATACTACGATAATTTACTAGTCATGTATAACAGAACGTTAGGTTTAGGTATGGGTTGGAAAGCCTAAGGCCTCGATCTAGCAGAATGGTTAACTCTTGGTATTGATTACAAAGCCTTAGGCCTTGATTGAGCGGGACACATTAGTGGATGAACTGGTCTAAGCTGCAGAGTAAGTTTTGTGACTCTGACCGGATTATCTGTAGCCTGTCATGTAACGCTTCCAAACCAGGTCATGGGCTGGACGGTCAGTCATGTTCTTGTTGGATCGTCGGCTGGCCGGTTGGCACATTTCATCGTGGACCTTTGGTGTTGTTTGGTCGATCGGTCATGTTTTTATTTTATTGGGCCGGTGGGTCAACCTACGTCTAGGACAGTCCACGAGTGTTACAGATCTATCCTCTCTCAAAATTTTGTATGATATCCTGTATCAAATGCATCGGATTCGTAAGCATAGACGCCGGAAACTGCAAATCTATTCTGTAGTATATCGTTGCATAAGGACAACTGAGCTTAATGGCTTTACCATGGCTAGAGTTAAGGTTAGGTGAAGGAGAAGATAAATGAATGAAGAAGATAAATAAAAGAGTTTAATAAATTTTTGTTTGATTTAATTAATTTGAAATCATTTGGTTCAAAGTAAACCGATTAAGACCGTTAAACCATCATCTATGGACTGCATGTAATTAACTCTCGAACTATCGATTCAGAGAGAAATAACTTTGTAACTTCAAATTCGTGGAGATCTATCATGGGGTCATACTTTGGTTGGGATCTGATGTTATATGATATTATCGTGGAGAAATAACTCGTTTACCCCTAAACACTCTTACCTCCACCATAAAATAACTTGTTTCGTACCTATCATCGTCTACCTTGAATGATGCATGTGGTTAGAAGCTCACACCACTATTAATTGAATGTAAGGATTTTTGTTTAGAAAGTGTGCTTTTACAAGTTTGGGATATCAAGTATGGATCTGGTTTGAAAAGCAGTCAATGGGCTTTGGGTGTGTTGTTCTTATTTTGTTGCTTGTATGGTTTAGATATTTGTGGTTGAAGTATGGTTCGGTAAAATTTGAGGTTCTATCATTCTTTAGGTTCTGACTTTGTTTGAGTAAAAACAAGGATCTAAGTTTGGAAGAATTGATGTATTGTGTTTTTGTCACATTCTAACATTGTTTTCTAAAGTTTTTTTAAAAATTTATTGAGTCTTTTTAGTTATTTTCACTCGTTATAGGTCTTGAGTTGCATTGGATGGGAAATTGATCACTTGTAGCAAAAGAAATGGGAGAGAACACAAATTGAGATTCATAACATAAAGACACTCTCAAATGGAGCAGCCGTTCTCAAATAGAGTAGCCGCTCCAGCGACTGAGATTTTTAAGGAAATTTTCAATATTTCGAGATTTTACCTACGGATCCCCTTTTTCTTCTTGAGCCACCATAGATATGCAAAAAGATTGTTTTCTATATTATTTTTCATCCGACACATTACTTCTGAGAGATTTTGAGAGAGAAAGAGAGATTGAGAATTTTATGAGATTGAAGGGAGGAGGATCTCTACACTCTTAAGAAGAATCCTGAACCGTTTTGTTATTTTATTGCATTCATTTTCATGTTTTCATCATCTGTTTTCTCTGCGATTTATGTTACTATGATTTAGTATTTTTTTTGTTAGGTTTGGGGTGTTAGGGATCATGGATCAATGAACTAGACACAAATAAATTGTTATTATCTCTACCTATTGCTAATCTTACGGCTTGTGTTAAATTAGTCATTTAGCATCTAAATCTAAGTTAAACATATCCATAAAAAATGTTTTAAAGCATATATAGGTAAATTTTCCTTAGCTAACGAAAGCTTATGTTAAGGTAAATCGTGAATCAATTGAATCAAATCGTAATGCTTGTTGAAATTTTAGGCATTAGGATTGCTTGATAGATTGGTGGGTTTATCTAATCTTGTTGTTCAAGTTCTAGATTGACTCATATTGTTTTCCTTGAATAGTTGTATGGCTCATGGTCCTAAGTATCTTGATGAATCGCCTGAACCTAGCTCTTTTATAATCTGAAACCAAACAACCTATGTTACTGGTTTATTTTCATTCTTTTATTTTCACTAAATCTATTTGTCTTATCTTGTTATAGAACTCATAGAAACAAAATGTAACAACAGTCCTCTGTAACTGAATCTCAGTTACTATATCTACCACTGTTAGCATACAGTAGTAAATACTCAGTGTAAGTATATCAATGATGACTTCTACAAAGTATTAAATCATAAGAAGCTTCAAGAGAGAAATTATCATGTCAAAAGTTCTATGTCGATAGGCAGTTGGCGCATGTGTCAATCTATACCATCGGATCAGCGATCGACACCCCTTAAACAGTATTCGGGTTCTTGTGAGACAAAAAGCATCGATTGACACAAAAGAGATGTCGATCGGCACCCACCTATGACATATCAGGTAATTTGCTGAGCATTGATTGACATTGTCTATATGCTGAATAATAACATTTTTAGCAATATTGATGTTGATCCCAGAGATACCTTAAAACTGGCAGAGATGGAAGCTTTATTATGATCAGCGGCACAGATTCCGGTTGTGAATACAACTAGCCAAGTAGGAAGGGGAAGTAGAGTTCACTTTACATTCCATCCCTGGGTGCTGGTGCTTCGGGATGGGTTCTAGAAATCACACAAACCTTTTTCGGGACAGGGATGGTATAGTATTCTGCAAAGATTTGAAGGTTTAATGGGTGCAAGAAATACAAGAGCAAATTTATCGCCCCTACATTCGGAATTTGAAGCTTTCATATGGGCAATGGAGAGTATGAAGAACTTACGTCAATATCGTATTACTTTTATGACTGATTGCATTCAATTGGTGAATATGATTTTCACACTAGGAAAATGGTCAGCCTTTGCAAACAATTTAGAGGACATAAAAATTCTACAAGGATGTTTCAATGACTGAGAGATTATTCAAATACCCCCAACGCTGAATTCAAAGGTGGACAACTTGGCGTAGAGTGCCAGGAAGCAAACGTCATTCGACGTTCATATTGATATGGAGTCGCCGGTTTAGTTTGCATCTGCACAGAATCTTTTTACGTTGATGAAAAAAAATAAAAATAACAATAATTGCAAAAACAAATCTGCATGTGCGAGATGAATCCTTTATTTATTATACTTTTAGAAAAGGAAAACGATTTAAATATCAAAACAAATAGAAACAAAAACTATTATCGTTCGACAACTTCATTGCGGCAAGTCTTGTCACAAGGATAAGCACAGTCTATGTGCTTTGCACCTCCTCTTTCAAAAAACCAATCTCCCACAGCTACTGCAATCCTCTGTTTTCGAAGATGGAACAAACATTATTAATAATTGGGCTTTAATAATAACAAAATTATGACAAATATTATAATGGAAATATCATGATTAAATCGAGCATGGCATTTGTATTTGATGTCAGTCTGAAAAACTAGATCAAAACAAAACTTCAACAATGAATGGTTGCTAAAGGTGTTAGTTTGGATATTTTCCAATATGTTTGTAACTTTTCAATGGATTGTTTGGCGGATTATATTGTAGTTCACGGATCATTATCTACAGTAAGATAAAAACCAATAGTATTTCCTACCTTATTCTTAATCGCAGGAGAGTTTTTGGAAAGCCATGTTTCCTGCCTCTCTGTTTGACAATGAGAAAAGCACGAGTTAAGAAACACTCCATTCTTACGTTGCTCTGTGAAATCTCCGAGCAATTTCACCATACGAGTCCTGAACCCTGTATTACATATTTTGAAAGCACTAGCTCAGTTGGTTACTAAAAAGCAAGAACATTATTGGCTCATGTTTCACCTTGGAAGAACTTGATCTGGGATGCATTGCACTTGGCGATGTTAGATCTACAGTCAGACCAACTTCCACTTGGATCCGCAGATTTAGGAGTTAAACTCTCTTGAATCTGCACGAATACATTGTATCAAAAGCTACATTTTGACTTTTGTAGCTAGAGCTGAGTATTAGAGAAGAGGATAAACTAACCTGCCACGAATCGTATGCAGCATTTAGAATAAACAATGGTGCCTTGATTGGGACTATAAGATATTGTGCGAAAAAACACTGCAAATATTGAACCATTCAGTACACTTTCTTATGAGTTCTAGTTCATTTGGTTATATTATAATGATATAGTTAGAAGATGTGAGATGAAAACAAATACCAAAGTTGGATTATAAACTTTTAAACACTCATTAGGAAGCTGTGTTGTAATACTCTGTAGAAACATTACACAGTTTTCGTATTAGTGTACTCAAAGCGAAGTGTAAGACATTGTAAATCTTATGTGCTCGTACCTGAAATTCTATTACATCGGTGTATAAATTTCTAAGAGAGCGATCTCCAGAGACATCGGCGCTTCAGTTACATAAATTACAAAACAAGTCAATATATATACCAAAGTTTTGTTAAATAAAGTTAGCTAGAACATCACTCACAAATCAACGAAAAAGCCAGCATCACTCAGACATTTTACTCTGGTGGAATGTAAGAGTCTATTCTTAAACTCATCACAGCGAAATATTGCTGCAAGGCCTCCGGCAGAGCATCCAGAGAGCAAAGCCTAATGTGACATAATGTCGATTTTACACTACGACATATGCATACACAAAAACAACCACAAAAACGATGGTTACCTGCTTTGCATATTCCATTCCACTCCACAACAAATCTACAATAAGAGCTGTCCATATTCGCTTTCCTCTAAACTGAAGTTGTGCATCCTAATAGGTAGAAAAAGTAACATATAGCAATCATAGTACACAAACAGCAATCTGCTCATCTTAAACTTATGTTTCAGACTTGGCTAACCTTGTTTTCATTGTCTCCCATGAAGGATCCACCGTCACAGTACCTAACTTTTACTCTGTTCCAGTTATAAAAGTCTGAAACAAACATTTGTATTAGTACCCTAAACAGAGATAGTGATTAATTTAACACTAACCTGGATTTTCGGAGGCTTTGTCACTTAGAATTCCTGTAAAAGGTATCTGTTTCTCCATATACTTGGACGAACCGTGACGAGTTTTTTTGCTGTGTACACAACTTCTAATGTCACCACACCATTCACCTCCCTGTCAAAACATACAATGAAATCATATACGACAAATATTATTAACATATATTAGGAGACTTATCTTGATGATGCAACAAACCTCCACATGAACTAGCCAATTCTTTGCTCCTGAACCAGACCCGGGATGAAAATGATAACCGGCAGGACTTCCATCTAGACACACTGCAATAAATAAAACGCTAATCGAATGATATAATGAATCAATGTTCAAAAAAGTGAGTAACAAAAAACATATTATCAAAGGATATGGATCAGATCATGTAAAAGAAGATGCTACCTGCTCCTCTCAAACCAGCATTTTTAATGAGAGTGAGTCCTACCATTGTAACCTTTGCTTTGGAATTGACATCCTTTTCGGTCTGAGACACATTTGTCCCATTAAAATCTGTGAACCTCTCCATTTTATCAAACTCCATAACCCCATTAACAGGGAGGATTAAGATGACACCAAACAGAGTAAGACTCCATAAAATTTTCTTCATTTTAAGGGAGACACGAGGTGGTTAATACTTGATCAGAAACCTTGGTTTATATGGAAAAGTATATGAGAATGAGAGTGACTTGAGAAGAGAGAGAGAGAGCATTAATTACCACAAGTTTTTCTATTATTAAGAGGTAAGACAAAGTTACGAAACTACGAGATTTAACAGGCTTGGTATGTTGCATTTGACCAGATCAAGATATTGAAAAAGAATAATTTCGTTATTCAGAGGTAAGATCGCAGGATATTGCAATCAGACTGCAAATATTTCTGAGCTGACCAAAAGTCCTTTTAACTAAAAGATTTTTAAGATAACGTTTAGAAAATTTACATTATATTATTAGGAAGCTGCCACTTTTTGGGTCGGGATTGTAATCAAGGGTTAATTAGGAAGAACAGTAGTAGTTGACAAAAGAAAGGAAGAATAGTAGTAACTGTTGACAAACAACCTACTTTTATATAACTTTAATAGATTTTATACTCCCCATACTCAATAATAATTTAGTTTGGCAATAATAATAGGCCAATAATTTAGAGTTGATGTTTCAAGGTTTAGGGTTTAGAGTTGAAGTTTCAGGATTTAGAGTTTTAGAGTTGACATTTCAGGGTTTAAAGATTAAAGTTGAAGTTTTAGAGTTAGAACTTAGTGTTAAGAGTTAGAGCTTAGTGTTTAGAGTTGAAGTTTTAGTGATTAAAGTTTAGAATTGATGTTTTAAGGTTTATGATTTAAATTTGAAGTTTCAAGGTTTATGGTTCTAGAATTAATGTTTCAGGATTTAGAGTGCAAGTTTCAGAGTTTAAGGTTTACAATTAAAGTTTCATGGTTTATACTTTTAGAGTAAATTAGTCAAAAAAGGCATAAAGAAAAAATCATTCATTAATCTATTATTTTTAATTAGTTAAAGAAGTGATATAATGATAAATTACCTTTTCAATGAAATCTATTTTTGTGACTTTTGGTCTTGGGTGTTAGTTTGAGAACAAAAACTTGGATTTGTCCTATTTTGGGCTTTATTTCATAATAATAGTTTAAAACTTTTAAATATAATTAATTTATATAAATTTTACTTTTGTGAAATATATTCAAAATATTATTTTATGTTTTTCATTTATGTTTGTTTATAAAATTATAACTTTTAAAATGATACTCTTTGCCTATGTAGTGTTTGTAATATATACAATTTTATTATTTGTTAGAAAAGAATAAATATTCCGTGATGCTAAAACAACTAATGTCAACTGTGTTGCAGTTTTACATGAAGATTTATAAGATATTTTGAGAACTATTACATAATTTCTTGGAATTTCTATAAACAATTGTCTAATTCGCCAAAAAGTAATAGATCATTTGTATAGTATATATTCATTGTAATCTTGACATTTTCTTTTGCTAACTGTTAGTTTTTATAAAAAATTAATATTTTTGGTTTGTCGATATTGACCATCTTTCCTATTGTTTTGTAAGTTGTATTTAATATTTATTTGAAATTCAACTAATTTATTATTTGTGGTTCTTTCGATTCTTTGTTTTTTTCATTTATGTTATAACCTTTGTTCTTTTTTTTTTTTGACAATAAAAGGTTGATCTATTACTCAAGCTAGAGGTGCTCTAGGAAGTCATATCGGAATAGAACAACCAACAAACACAAGTTCTCGATAGAAATTAGATCGAGCAGTTTTAGCTAAAGAATCATCAACCCCATTTTGTGTCATAGGAACATAGAAGATCTAAAAATCTGGAAAGCAAATCCGCAACTTCATAAGCTTTTTCATTTCTGTTGAGAAGCTTGGCTAATTTTAAGAACTCCTGAGCATCACTATTACCTCCTTGCAATCCGTCCCAAAACTCTGACATGGCGAATGTTGAAGCATATTCTCCATTGCCCACCGTAGTGCTTCTAGCTCAGAATGCAGAAAAGACTCCACTCTATTAAAATTTCGCACACCCATCAATTGCCCATGCTATCATTCCACACCCGACCGCAACCATTGAACTGAGCTGTAGAGGTCCAAGAGTCATCTATCATACAAATATCCCCCAGGCTTATGGCCAGGCTTTCTCCATCTATATTCCCATGATTTGGCGTACCAGTCTGCTCATTGGCTTGGAACCAAGCTTGACACTCACTCTCTGCATATCGGGCTAGCTATAGTGGGTCTCTATCAATTCTTCTAAATAGCTTATCGTTTTGGGCCTTCCAAATATATCATATTAGCCAGGGAAAAGGATCCCTACCCAATTCCGGTTCCATTATAGCATTCTTCCTCCAGAAGAGATAGTCCATATTCGCATATGTGCTCTGCGGTGGAAATAGTGTGAGGCTTGAAGGCGTAGATGATAAGGCCCAAACCTGCATAGCAGGTGGACATAGAAATATTGCATGTAGAACTGACTCCTCTGGTTCCACGCATCGTGGACAATGATTACCGCATCTCATATGTCTATAGTTCAAAATACTTGTGACAACGACATGACCTATTATTATTTGCCACATAAGATGACATATTTTTTTGGGTGTCTTAACTTTCCAAGCATGTGATTGGAGCTTTGTAATACTAGGCTCAAAAACGACAGATTCCTCCTCCTTCATCAGGATATTTCGAGCAACCCAATATCCAGATTTGACTGCGTACTGTCCATTTCTTGTATAGCTCCAACAATACGTATCTCTACGATCAGTTGCGCTAATGGTCATACTCCTTATGAGAGGTATATCAGCCTCATCAACATAGTTCATCAGCCGGTCCAGGTCCTAAGACTTTGTTTCCTGGTTAATTAGGTCGGTTACTCTCATGCTTGGATGAACAACCGGTGCTGATGGGAACTCTGGTCGCGCAGCAGGTCAGAAGCTGAACGCTCAGAAGGATATCATACCTGAGCAAGAGACTGCACCTACATGCATCATTCAACCTGTAGAAGAGGCTAACCAACCTAGATCTTTGGCTGACTACAACCGTCCAGATCAGTTATATTCCAACCGATCAGCCATCCGCCCTCCTACTATTCAGAGAAGAGATTTCGAACTTAAGCCGCAGTATTACACCCTTGTAGGAAAAATACCCTTGTGTGGATTGTCCAATGAGCATCCTATGGACCATCTGGAGAGGTTCGAGGATCTCATAACCGTCATAAAAGCCAATGGAGTCCCTCAAGACTATCTTCTCTGCAAGCTTTTCAAGTACTCTCTATCTGGAGAAGCTTTGCAGTGGCTTAGACAACTACCACCAGGTTCTCTCACAACCTGGAGTGACATCAAGAACACATTCCTACGTAACTTCTTTGATGAGTCACGCGCTGAAGAATGGAGGAAAAAGATTGCTACATTCACTTAGAATCCTGAAGAGTCATTCAAAGATGCATGGAACAGATTCATCACAGACATTGCCCACACCATGGTTTCAATAGAGTGCAACTCCTTTGCACTTTCTACAGACGCATCACATTGGGCTATCAGAGAGCTCTTGATACAGCTAGTGAAGGCAACTTCAACACCAGGAATCCACAGGAGGCTATGAAGCTCATTGATAATTTAGCTTCCAGCAACAACACTAAGAACTTCATGAAGACAAAAGCTACATCATTCCTTGGGAAGGAATACATCAATGAAGTACAAGCACAGCTGGATACCATTCAGAAGTTGATAAACAAGCAGATCTGTTAAGTGGAGGATGCAGAGACTGCATGGGAATATTATATAGAAAAAGATGTAAACTGGGTCAGTGGAGCTGGTTTTCAGAGGTCTGGTAACCAAGGAGGATACAGAAATTACACAGGACAGAGAAGCAACTTCAATTACAGAAGCCCAACACCTTCAGCAGCAGCAACCCCAACAACAACAGGAGCTATGGAAACTCATTCTACTCCAACCCACACCCACCCACCCAAGATACTAAACTGGAGGAGATGCTTGACAAGGTCCTTGAGAGTCAGCAGAAACTCCAGATAGACTTCAATGGGAAGATCGACTCCATCTACAACACTCTCCAAAAAGAGCTAAGTGGTTTACACACCCATATAAAGAAGTTGGAGACTCAAGTGTTCCAGACAGTAGAAGCCCAAAGGAGCAGGAGCTTGCCAACAATAACATCAATGCCACTGGATGATGATTTTGGGCAAGAGGTAGTAGAAGAGATTCAGCAATCTGATGATGAGAGAGACTTCGTCCGCGACTATTATCGATCGATATCACCCCGTGATCATCGACCGATACGTTCCCATGAACATCGATCGATAGAATTTGATGGGTGTCGATTGATGGACTTAGACGAGTACCCGTACGAGTGTAGTAACGTCAAGACTATGACTCACGAAGCTTTCGCAGCACGTCACCCACATCCGCCGTCCCTGTCAAGATCGAACCGCATGACATCGACCGACATGATTACCCTCCTATCGATCGACAAGAAGACCACGCTATCGACCTACGCACTCCAGTCAGTGTCGCCCGATATACAGTACCCCACCGCCGAATGCAACTCCCCAAGATAGATGGTGCACATATTGACACATTCCGGGAGCGATATTACACTACTAGAAGCCCTCAGAAAGCCATCTTGGAGAGACCCACGGATATCTTTGAGTCCATGGAAATAGAAAAGGAAACTACTGGAAGAATTCTCAGAAAAAGGAAAGAGAAGATCGCAAAGCCTTATAAAAGGGAAGCTAATGAGAAAGAATTGTCAAGCTTCAAGAAAAGAGTTCTTAGAATACCTAAAGAGAAACCTTTTGAAGAAGCCTACTTTTCACACAGATTGTGGATGTTTTTCAGAGAAACAAGAGAGACAGAAGAAGACATAAGGAGGATGTTTCATAAAGTTAGAGATAGTTTAAAGAAGAAGATCACACTAGAGAAGAAGAGCGATCAAGGGAAGTTCACAATACCTTGTTCCATCAGAGGTGTTGAATTCCCTCATGCCCTATGTGATACAGGATCTGGAGTCAGCATCCTAACCAAGCTTATGGCAGACCAACTAGGTCTGAAGATCGAGCCAAGTGAAGAATCCTTCATCTTTGTGAATTGTTCTCAGCAGAGCTCTAGAGGAATAGTTAGAAACCTTGAGGTACAGATTCGAGAAACCCTAATTCCTACAGACTTCCATGTCCTAGCCAACAAGCTCAACTTCAAGACTTCTCTACTACTTGGAAGAGCCTTCTTAGCCACAGTTGGAGTCGTTTGTGATCTCAAAACCAACAAGCTCTGTCTCACCCTCATCAACCCTACCATCCACTACAATCCTGTTCCAGTCATCAAGTTTCCAAGAATGAAGAACCCAGCACTCGTAGCAACATGTTTCTGTGCCCACGAGTATGATTCTGTGGCCGAGTACGAAACCGGTCCAGATCTATCGACCGATGGAAGTCTTCTACCATCGACCGATAACAACCGACCAGAATCGACCGATGAATATACATGGTCATCGATCGATACGCTATTCCAGAAGACCGAGGAAGAGTTTCCAGACGGCGATTTTGGCACCAATGATTGGGACAACGATCATTACATGTCCGAGTTAGCTAGCATCACTACTCAGGAGGAGTACGATGCAGATTATGAAGAGGAACGAGCCATAGAGTATAGATTTCTTCGAGAAGACGAAGTCAGACTTCCTCTGCCATCTTTCATCTTCCGCCCATCGATCGATGAAAACCCTTCCCCATCGACCGATATAACCCAACCCAGATTGCTCAAACGACGTTCTGAATCAACGAGTGATGAACCCTACTGCACATAAGTCTATGTCCCATACGAACCCTAAGACGGAGATTACTCGATTGGAAGCTGGGCGAACAGTTATCATGAGAGTTTTGCAGTAGATACAGCACCTCTACCATCCACAATCTGGCCTGAAGCACCCGTATCGACCGACACGGAGCACCAGCCATCGACCGACATGTTTCACAAACAATCGACCGATGCACCAGCCCAACCATCGGTCGATACCACATCAACACCATCCAAGGTACAAACACATACTTTCGATTATACTTCACTAATTCCGGATGCATATGGTAAATTTAGGGATCCAGAAGGTCATGCACGAGCACTAGATGGAAGAATCATTCCAATATCCCAAGAAGACGTTGCAGACATCCTTCAGATGGCCAATGGACCAGTCAACCCCTACACCCAACCACCCCGTTACCCTAACGACCAGCACCAATTTCAGCGAGCATCGACCGATGCATGGAGACGAGCATCGACCGATATTCACCGCGAGTTTGGGTAGAGAGCTTTCAAGCACGGCGTTCGTTGTTTCTCCTAGGAAAAGAAAGACGAATTTGGTGTCTACAGAGATGAAGCTGGTTATGCCAGAGAGGTCAACGGAGATATCATCTATGTCTGCAAAGAAGACATTGAGAAGTTACTAAAAAGAGCCTCACTATTTGGGCGCTTTTGTTTTTTCTTACCGGAGCATGCTGAACAATATGCTAAAGGAGTTCCAGATTGCAAGCTCTTCACAGAAGCAGAAGTCAGAGATATGCAGGATGAGAGGACCAATGAATACAACTAGGAGAAAGCAGGATTGGGCCTAGAACATGAGAAGGTCATATCGAGACTTCGAGGATAAATACTCTAGATTACGTCTACCAATGACTTAGCACGAAAAGAAAGAGAAGCCTTACAAGAAGAAGTCACCAAATTGTGTGCCCAACTCGAATCTCAGAGACGACCATCGACCGATGCAGAACCATCAACATCGATCGACACAACCTTTGACGCACCTATCGAGAGTCACTTACAGAGGCTATCGATCGATGACTCACCCAGACCATCGATCGATACACGCGCACCAGACTACTGTACCAGAGAAGAACTAGAAGCACCCACAAGAGATATCTACAAATCTATTGAGTTTTGTGGAGACGAAGATTACATATTACTGTACATATTTGGTTCCCAGTACACAGTGACATTAAAGTATTACAGTGCACAGTGGAGGATATTCAAGATTATCTTCTCTACAAGCTTTTCAAGTACTCTCTATCTGGAGAAGATTTGCAGTGGCTTAGACAACTACCACCAGGTTCTCTCACAACCTGGAGTGACATCAATAACACATTCCTGCGTAACTTCTTTGATGAGTCACGCGCTGAAGAATGGAGGAAAAAGATTGCTACATTCACTCAGAATCCTGAAGAGTCATTCAAAGATGCATGGAACAGATTAATCACAGAGATTGCCCACACCATGGTTTCAATAGAGTGCAACTCCTTTGCACTTTCTACAGAGGCATCACATTGGACTATCAGAGAACTCTTGATACAGCTAGTGAAGGAAACTTCAACACCAGGAATCTGATGATGAGAGAGACTTCGTCCGCGACTACTATCGATCGATATCACCCCGTGATCATCGACCGATACGTTCCCATGAACATCGATCGATAGACTTAGATGGGTGTCGATCGATGAACTTAGACGAGTACCCGTACGAGTGTAGTAACGTCAAGACTATGACTCACGAAGCTTTCGCAGCACGTCACCCACATCCGCCCGTACCTGTCAAGATCGAACCGCATGACATCGACCGACATGATTACCCTCCTATCGATCGACAAGAAGACCACGCTATCGACCGACGCACTCCATTCAGTGTCGCCCGATATACAATACCCCACCGCCGAGTGCAACTCCCCAAGATAGATGGTGCACATATTGACACATTCCGGGAGCAATATTACACTACTAGAAGCCCTCAGAAAGCCATCTTGGAGAGACCCACAGATATCTTTGAATCCATGGAAATAGAAAAAGAAACTACTGGAAGAATTCTCAGAAAAAGGAAAGAGAAGATCGCAAAGCCTTATAAAAGGGAAGCTAATGAGAAAGAATTGTCAAGCTTCAGGAAAAGAGTTCTCAGAATACCTAAAGAGAAACCTTTGAAGAAGCCTGCTTTTCACACATATTGTGGATGTTTTTCAGAGAAACAAGAGAGACAGAAGAAGACATAAGGAGGATGTTTCATCAAGTTAGAGATAGTTTAAAGAAGAAGATCACACTGGAGAAGAAGAGCGATCCAGGGAAGTTCACAATACCATGTTCCATCAGAGGTGTTGAATTCCCTCATGCCCTATGTGATACAGGATCTAGAGTCAGCATCCTAACCAAGCTTATGGCAGACCAACTAGGTCTGAAGATCGAGCCAAGTGAAGAATCCTTCATCTTTGTGAATTGTTCTCAGCAGAGCTCTAGAGGAATTGTTAGAAACCTTGAGGTACAGATTGGAGAAACCCTAATTCCTACAGACTTCTATGTCCTAGCCAACAAGCTCAACTTCAAGACTTCTCTACTACTTGGAAGAGCCTTCTTAGCCACAGTTGGAGTCGTTTGTGATCTCAAAACCAACAAGCTCTGTCTCACCCTCATCAACCCTACCATCCACTACAATCCTGTTCCAGTCATCAAGTTTCCAAGAATGAAGAACCCAGCACTCGTAGCAGATCCAGATCTATCGACCGATGGAAGTCTTCTACCATCGACCAATAACAGCCGACCAGAATCGACCGATGAATATACATGGTCATCGATCGATACGCTATTCCAGAAGATCGATGAAGAGTTTCCAGACAGTGATTTTGGCACAAATGATTGGGACAACGATCATTACATGCCCGAATTAGCTAGCATCACTACTCAGGAGGAGTACGATGCAGATTATGAAGAGGAACGAGCCACAGAGTATAGATTTCTTCGAGAAGACAAAGTCAGACTTCCTCTGCCATCTTTCATCTTCCGCCCATCGATCGATGAAAACACTTCCCCATCGACCGATATAACCCAACCCAGATCGCTCAAACGACGTTAGGGTCAAAATCGGTACGACGGAATCAACAGCCAAAACTCCCAGTAGAAATATAAAAGAAATCGTTTTATAACACTCAAAGAATCGTTTTATAAAACTCGAAGAATCGTTTTATAAAACTCGAAGGATCGTTTTATAAAGCTCGAGAATCGTTTTATAAAACTTGAGAATCATTTTATAAAACTCGAAGAATCGTTTTATAAAACTCGAAAATCGTTTTATAAAACTCGAGAATCGTTTTATAAAACTTGAGAATCGTTTTATAAGACTCGAAGAATCGTTTTATAAAACTCGAGAATTGTTTTATAAAACTCGAGAATAGTTTTATAAAACTCGAAGAATCGTTTTATAAAACTCAAAGAATCATTTTATAAATCTCAAGAATCATTTTATAAAACCTGAAGAATCGTTTTATAAAACTCAAAGAATCGTTTTATAAAACTCGAGAATCGTTTTATAAAACTCGAGAATCATTTTATAAAACTCGAAGAATCGTTTTATAAAACTCAAAGAATCGTTTTATAAAGATCAAGAATCGTTTTATAAAACCCGAAGAATCGTTTTATAAAACCCGAAGAATCGTTTTATAAAACCCGAAGAATCATTTTATAAAACTCGAAGGACCGTTTTACAAAACCGCGAAAAACCGAAACCGCCGTAAAACGTGAACTAGCTTCGTCCTGGCTAGTTCGCCCAATGGCAAACTAAGCCAAGCCGGCTTAGTTCGCCGGTGGGCGAATTAGCCTCGTCCCTGCTAGTTCGCCCAACGGCGAACTAAGCCATGACCAGCTTAGTTCGCCATTGGGCGAACTAGCCCCGTCCCAGCTAGTTC
This sequence comes from Eruca vesicaria subsp. sativa, assembly GCA_932364175.1. Classification (NCBI taxonomy): domain Eukaryota; kingdom Viridiplantae; phylum Streptophyta; class Magnoliopsida; order Brassicales; family Brassicaceae; genus Eruca; species Eruca vesicaria. The sequence continues at coordinate 116,859 of CAKOAT010928486.1, forward strand.
GCCCAACGGCGAACTAAGCCAAGCCGGCTTAGTTCGCCGTTGGGTGAACTAGCCTCGTCCCGGCTTGTTCGCCCAACGGCGAACTAGGCCATGACCGGCTTAGTTCGCCATTGGGCGAACTAGCCACGCCCCGGCAAGTTCGCTCAACGGAGAACTAGCCTCGTCCCGGCTAGTTCGCCGTTGGGTGAACTAGAAGCTTCCCGGTCAGTCCACCGGCCGGCAAGTCAGACTGGTCCAGCTCGGTTCTCCGTACGTCGAATCGACCATCCCGAGCCTCGATCTCCCGTATCCCCGTTTCAGTGCTTACGACCTTCGACACGGTCGTGCTCCGAACCATGTTCAAAATTTCTCCCGTTTCGTCTCGATCCGACCTATTGTTCGAGTTTTACGATAAAAACCGTAAAACTCTGTTTTCTTTGAAAGAATTCGAGGAAATCATATAAAACGGCAACGGTTAAACGAAACACCGAACATTGCCTATAAACTATACGATTTATTCGATATTTTTCGTTAAAATCATAAAAAAACGCGTTTTAATAAAAAACGTTGAGAAAGTCGTAAAAACGACACCAGATCAGGAAACGGTCTCCTATAAAGTCGTAAAATGGATTTTATCATAAAACGGCCCGAAAGGTCCTAAAACACGATAAAAACCCATCTCGCGATATTAAAGAAATCAAACCTGAAGATACGATAACGTTTTGATGGTTTACTCGCAGAAGGAAGATAAATGTCAAGTTTGAAGACAAAAGGCAAGTTTGAAGATAAATAGAAGATTTCCGCGGGAGAAAAGGAAGGATCAAGAGAAATGGAAAATTCCCGATAAACTCGAATTCAGGCGAAATGGAAAGACTAAAACCGCCTAAGAGGGAGTATATAAGCAAGAGGCATAAGGCAGAAGCTGGGACACGATTTTCAGAGCTTTCACCACCAAATTTAGCATTTAGGAATATTTCCGTTTTCTGTTAGCGAGCTGCGTCTCAACTAGGGTTTTTGGTCTTAGACTTCTAGAGCTAGGGATTTTGCCGACGGCTCACGCAGCTAAGGCCACTCTCGTTGTAGCAGTTCTTACACCGATTCGGAATAAAAACCTTCTTGCTCTCTATTTCTGTTCATTCATACTTTAATTTTAAGTTCATCATTTTTCTTAATTCTCGTTGTGCGGTTCTGCAGATAGCCGGGTCCTCTGGAAACTTAGGGTTTACTCGAAGTTTCCTTATTTACGATTTATTGATCGTAAATGAATTTCAGTTCCCACAGTTTGGCGCTAGAAAGAGGGGGGGGGGGTCGGATCTATCTTACACCGAAGCCGCAACATGTCCAACAAAGAAACGATGACTGGTGACAACCAAACTCGCAACGAACGCGACAACGTTGAAACACCACCACCACAAGATGCGTCAGCGGCCAACGCTACAAACGCTAACGCCGAGACCATCGAAAACATGCTTTCCGAGTTTAACAAAAAATTGGAAGAGCAGGAAAAGCTCATTGGCTCACTCGCGAAACGGGTTGAAACCCGAACCGCGAAAACCCGAGCAATTCGCCCCCGCGGAACTACTTAGATCCGCGGAAGGAGGCTCGATTTCGGCGCTCCTACGGATCGTCCCAGAACCGAGCAGGGTAACTTACCGGAGAAGGATTCCGGAAAAGATAACCCTGACGCGAAGCTAAACGAATCGGAGAAACCTCCTACTCGCGAACGAGAGACCGAGGGCGACGGCAGCGAAAGGGTTAACCTGGAGACAAGCGACCAGGCCGATTCATCGGACGAAGACGCTGACGTCCATCCTAGGAGAAGAAAAACTCGAAGTCCTCTACCGGAGTCCTCTCGCGAATGTTCTCTTACTGGAGACGAGGAGGAACTCGACTTTGCGCGATACGCAAAAACTGCCGAGGAGCGATCTCCGGTTACTCTCAGCAAACGCCGACAAGGTCGAAAAACTGCTGGCAATCTGACTGGGATTCGCGATCTCCGCAAATACATCACTAAAACGGCCGTAGCGGTAAAAGCAGTGAAATCTCAGATTCATCACGCTACCAGCGCCGCACCTGAAATCAATCGGCTACTATACGAGTCTCGGAAAACACCCTTCACGGCTCGCATCACCGAGGTCAAACTGCTCGATCCCGGAAAACTTAAGGTGCCGACTTACGACGGGACGTCTGATCCCAAAGCACACCTATAGGCATTCCAGATCACCATGGGACGAGCCAAACTCAAGGACCACGAAAAAGACGCAGGCTACTGCCGTCTCTTCGTCGAATACCTAGAAGGAGCAGCGCTCGAATGGTTTGCCAAACTTAGGCGAAATTCGATCAGAAGTTTCCGCCGACTTGCTTCGGAATTCCTGAAGCAATACTCGATGTTCATTAACCCGGAAACCTCCGACGCCGACCTCTGGAGCTTGGCGCAGAAGGACGACGAATCTCTCCGCGATTACATGAGTAGGTTCAAACTCGTCATGGCTAGGGTTAGCGGAATTAGCGACAAAGCCGCCATCGACGCGTTAAGGAAATCGCTCTGGTTCAAATCAAAATTCCGCAAATGGATAACTCTCGAGAAACCGCGGATGATCCAGGACGCGCTCCATAAGGCTACTGATTACAAAACCATCGAAGAGGAGACAAAAAAAACTTTTCTGAAAAACATAAGCCGACGAAAACGTCCGCAAAGGATAACGCGTCAGAGCAGAAGCAGAAAAAGAGGAATTCTCGTAACGACAAATTCGTCCATCACGAGGGACAGGATCTCCAAGGGGCGCATAACTACGCCATTAATTCCGGATCGGAGCAAGGAGAAACTACGGGTAACACGTGGACGAGAAATTCGAATTACGATAAGAATACTTTCTGCGACCTCCACCAAACCCGTGGACACTCTACTGTGAACTGCAAAGTTCTCGGCGCCAGACTTGCTGCAAAACTGATCGCGGGAGAACTCTCTGAGATATCCAGCGTCAAAGATCTCATCCGTGACTCAAACCGCCTCCCAAAAAACGACAGGAACTCGCAAGCAAAAACTCCGCCTCAAGGGAACCAGTCGGGTGAAAATCGCGGACGAAGACAAGACGAGAAGGGTAACGACGCTAACCGCCGAAAAGTCAACAAAATTATCGGTGAATCGCAATATTACAACGACACCGTCTCATCAATCAAATCCTAACAACGTAAAGCCGAAACCGGCTCGAGTTGGAAGGTGCCGACGGATGACTCTCCAAAAGGGGTAATCTCATTCGACGACGCTTAAACCGGCGGAATCGACCAACCTCACGCTGATCCCCTTGTAGTCGACTTAGTGATAAGCGATTTAGAAGTTGCTCGAATCCTGGTCGATACCGGAAGTACCGTCAACGTGATCTTCCGCAACACGCTAGCACGCATAGGAATTGATCTCTCGGAAGTCGAGCCAATTCCAAAATCGTTGACCAGTTTCTCCAGCGAGACGTCCATGACCCTTGGATCGATCCGACTACCGGTCGCGGGGAAAGAAGTGACGAAAATCGTCAACTTTGCGGTAATCGATTTCCCGGCCATCTACAATGTGATCATGGGAACGCCTTGGATAAATTCCATGAAGGCGGTTGTATCGACGTATCACTTAGGCATCAAATTCTCGACTCCCATGGGAATCACAGCAATTTAAGGATGCCAAAGACAATCACGATCCTGCTTCCTGGCCGAACACAAGCTGAGACAATTGGCGGTCGCAATCGTAAAACCGAAATGGGCAAAGGTTACGCCACCGCCCTTGGAAGACGATCCAAAGCAAGCAACGGTCGAGAAACAGTAAATTTCCGCACCCATCGCTTCTACCCAGCCGGAAAAGAAAAGCCCAGACAAAGACATCGATCCGACAACTGAAATGATCGAAAAGTCTGAGACAGCC